>OZ014473.1:42766959-42962152 GCA_963965965.1 Trididemnum nubilum | reverse complement strand
AAAAGCTTCAAAAAAGCATTTATCAACCACACTTTACCATACTATGGTGTTATCGGAAATTAAAACTGTTTTTTTTTACTTATTCTTATCCCATTTGCTTCAATTTAATTCTACACTGGCTTTACAGTACTTCACATATAAATTCAATCAGATAAAATTATAACTAGATGAAAAAAGCCATTCAATCCAAAGAAAGAGACTTGGTTTGAACCAAAGGAAGTCATATGTGCTAACAGTATGTTCCACTTAAAAACCAAAAATTCTATCCAAATTGGACGACTTTATAACTATCTCATGAAAAAAATTTCTAATTGTACATTGTACTAAACCAACCTCAAAAATCTCTGACTTTCTTAAATTTTACTAATTGTCTGATTTATTAACCGTCGGACTAATGACTGTTGTCGTTAACAGTGATGGGCACAGCGGCGCTACTAGCGCCGCTACTTTTGTGGTAGCGGTAGCGGCAGCGCCGCTGCTTTTTTCGTCACCAGCGACAAGCGGCAGCGCCGCTGTTTTTTTAGCCGAAAAAGCGGTAGCGCTTTAGCGCTTTTTTTTTAAAGCAAATATTCTGCCGCTGCCGCTAATGCTAATAAACTCCTTCCAAGACTTTTTCAATTCACATTTTCACACGTTATCGTTGGGAGTCTATACTCTCCGCTTGTTTTTACTTGGTTATTGTTACCACGTTAGTTTAGTTTAGTAGAACATACAAGATTACCTTTGTGACGTCTTGTTGTTGGTCGAATATGTATTGGCGAGTTTTATCGTACGTGGTCCTAATTTCTCTGAACCAAAATTAAACGAATAATGTGATCTAGTAGCGAGCCAATTTTAAGTGATAAAACCGATTTCAAAAAAGCCAATATTGAGCAGTATCTTTTTAACGAAAATGCGATAACTATAGCTCGATAAATTGCTAAAAACTTGGCGATGGCAAATATGGTTTTACGCGATATTTTCCAAAATGCTAGCATTTCGTAGAACAAATGAGGATGATTTGTTGGCTATCTGATCACAGACCACAGTATAGTTCGTGCATTATAAGTAATACAGTATAATAACTGGCCCGGCGCCAGAGCAGTGTGTTTCGCGGGGCATAAAAATTTTGGGGGGACGCTTACGCATCCGATACTAGACGCATTCCAAATGCAGCAGCAATCTGGAGAATATTTTGCTCCAAATTCTATGTTATCCTTCTTTGGTATAGATTTTTCCCTCAACTTTGGAGAAGACCAAAAAAATAAAACAAATGTTTTCATCGTAAAATCTTAGGCTACTTGATCACGTTTCCTTGATCTGTCGTGTTGTTTCATAGAAAAGCGTTTGTGGTGACCTGTTTTTAGGCAAACGTTTGCTGATCCTCCTGTGACAGTAGAGAAGTTAGCTCTTGCTCGGGGACACAAGCAGTGACTTGATGAAGTACAGTCTGAAATGCCGCCCTTTTCCCCCGTGCGTAGGCGCAGCCAGGATTATTGATTGCGGGGCCAAACCAAAAAATCACATGCAATTACGGTATCAGAAATTTTAGAAGGAGGAACTTTTTGTGGGACAAAGATATCGTATAATGTAAGATCAGAAGCCGTGGCCTAGTTTGGCACTTAACCAAGAGTTTTCAAAAGGGAGAGGGCTTAAACCAAAATTAAAAAATGAAAATATCAAAATTGGGAGACGTGTGTAAGTAAACTATAGTGTAGGCCTAACTCAAACGTATCACAGACGGGATTTGGGGGCAAAGCCTTGTTTGTATTCTTTGGAAAAAAGCTATTTTAATGCCATTGGATCACATTTCGCATGTGTTTAGAACCATTAGAAAAAACTAGATTTTTAACATTTAAAATCCAATTAAAAAAATTAAATTGTTTCAATCCTCTTTTTCTTATAATTTAGTCCAAAATACGTATATAATGTAATTTTGCATTTTGGGGTTAAATTTCGTAAGTGTTTTAGTAGCAAATAGTAATCCACTCGAAGATTTTCCTTAGAGATTTTTGTTTTGTCACGAAAATAACCAGTAGTAGGAGTACATGTACGGTCAAAGGGCCCCAGGCACGATCAATTCAAATTCAATAACTTGTTTAATGAGCATTTCTCTTAGCTAATTTTTTTTCAAAAGTATTTTTTCGCGTTAAAACCGGCGAGGTGGAGGTGAATTGTAATTGTTCAATAGATGGTTCCGCCTACTTACCATGTTATTGCCCGGGCCGGATATACATTGCGCAGGGGCTCCTGGCAATTTGGAGATTTTCGCAGCATCTTTCTGCCAAACATAAGTGCAGACCAAAAATAAAGTCTTACCATTTGAGCGCAGGGCCCCTGGCATTGTGCCGTATGGTAAATTCCGCCCTGGTTAATGCATTAAGTTTTTAAAAAGATTAGTCGAGAGCCTGAGGTAGCAACTTTTAAGATAAAAATTCTTAATTTCAGCCAGGTTATACATTTTCATTGGTTGGCAAAAATTGAATTGAGGAGGCCCGGCCCCCCTGGTTTGGTTATCAATATGATTGTTAATTGCTGTTGTATGCGTGTAGTGTTGTACGCAAAAAATGCCAAAAGAAACTGAAGCTGACAAAACAATATGCTTTTTTGTCACATTTTTATCATTTGTCGCATTTCAATTGGGGCAGAAGGGGACCTGGGCCCCACGTCTATGCCCCTGTGGCGCCGGGCCTGAGTAGTTACATCAATGCATAGTAAAATAAATTTTGCTACAACAGTGAACAGTAAAACTGAGAATTGAATTTATAGTGCGCTGAGAATTGAACTAACAAATCGAACCAGGTAATAAAGAAGCTTTAAAAACAATTTAGTTCTGAAGTTATACCCGAAGAAAAAATACTTAGTGTAACGTGAATCGAATTGAGTATCATTTGCTTAACACGCGTCTACTGCATATAGCGGCAACGGCACCCGCATAGCATGTTGCCAGCGCTATAGAATACGCCATTTACGTATCTCCTTCGACTTTGTAAACACCTGTTCGTAAACGCTTGATCTACTTTTGTGTCAAAGTTTGAACGAAATCATCGCAGGGACGTGAATCACCTACCATTTCTACAAAACTCCAAGAAATATTTTGTAACTCGTTCGATTGATAAATTTTCCTGTTAGATCTCTGCATGAGGAACTATTTTAGTGGTTGAGGACCGAGCGTGTGATAAACAGATTGCCTACTTCAGAGCTATAAGAGCCAGAGTTGTAAACGGGCCGATTAGTTCAGGCCCGAACCCGCAAATATAAGACTGAACCTGAAAACTAATTTGAAGCCCAAATCATGCCCGAAAAAACCTGAAAGTTAAGTTAGATCTGAAAAATTTAGCAGTTTTGCCAAGTTCTTTTGATTATATTTTTGAGCACCTAAGACAAAAAGCACGTCTCAGGCCCAAACGAAGTGCGAAATTTTTGTTAAGTTTAGGCCCGAACCTGACCCAAAAAGCCCGGCCCGACTTACAACTCTGATAAGAGCAGGGACAGAATTGCACAGAAGCTGAATACTGTCTGTCATCATGCTTTAATGGCGAAATCGTAACTTATTTGGGTCGATAATGATTTAAACTATTTCTTATTGCCTTTTGTTTGTGTAGAAAATGCGATATGGAATTTAACTTCCTGGTGTAACTTTCAAGGGTAACTTCCTAAATAATTTCCAAAGAGCTGATTTGACCAACCAGCGTTTTGAAATGCTTGTTTTTTTGAAAGGAGCATGCCAACAACTAATTAAATGATGATTTGCTAACTTGTCTACCCTTTAAGCCTGCTAATGCCGATTGTAACTTGTACCGATACTTAAAAAGCTTGAATAATTAACTTTCGTAAATAAAGCAAAAATTTAAAAGCTTGAAAAACATCACCATTAGATACCGTATTTGAATGCTATCGTTCTTTTTGCTATTTAGTTTGTTAAAGTAGCGGCAGCGGCCGCTGTTTTGCATGCAAGTAGCGGCAGCGGCGCTACTTTTTATTTGAGTGGCGATAAGCGGCAGCACCGCTACTTTTCAAATAGCGGGTCCCCAGCTCTGGTCGTTAATGATAGCAAAGTCTATGTTAGAACTCTATTTCTCTTACTGACCAATTTCTCTTTGCTGACACTGTTTTCTGTCGAGTTCTTTTTTGCCTTCCATAAGCATTAAGAAGGCATAGCTAAAATAAAAAGCTCTAATACTTGTAGACAAATTTAGCAAACCAATGATTGCAAAATTTAAACTAGTGTTTCTTTTAAATTTGGCCTCACGATATAATCTTGAACACTATACAGCATCTTTTCTTGGTTTTCCATTTGCATTAGTTTCTTGTAGTAAACAATTAGTTTCTGGTAGAAAACAAATCACCTAATTTTGGGCGGAAAAAAGTTTTTTTTTTGGAGATCACCTAATTTTGGCGGAAAAAAGCTTTGAATTTCCGAGCCTTCCGAGACATTTCGCCTCAAGTTTCGGACAAACCGTCTGAAATTGATTCAAGATCAATGAAAATTCGAGTCAAGGTCGTTTGCACACTTCTCACTCTTTCAAAATAGCCCCCCCCTTTTCCTAATCCTGGCTACGCGCCTGCTAGACTCCACTAAATCTAAAGCAAACGTCACAATGAACTTTAAATAAAGATATTCTCTTTTACGCTTAAAACAGCAGGTCAAATAAGTAACTTAAACTTTGATAAACTACGCAGCACACACCTACACTAAATCTAAATCCCAAACAAAATACTTAAGTTAAATTTGAAATAGGGAAATCGACGTTGAAATGATGACCAAAGAAAAAGGATGCTACTTGAATGATTTCGATTCCAGAAAAAGAACTTAAATTTGTTGGCTGCGTTTGAGTTCAGACAGTGAGAAAAAGGCAGGGTCACGCCACCATTCAGCGCATGCACAAAGCAACCTTCTTGCAAACGCCAACAGCTGCGCGAAGTCGCGTGATTAGCATCCCAAGCTGGTCGAGCAGAACAAAGCTTCGATTGTCGGTGAGGTGACAGCCGTCACATATCTACGCAGTGGTCATTGCTGTAATGACTGCCCGTCAGCCAAGAAGGACTTCGGTTTGGAAACTTGTTAACTATGCAATAGTCTGTTGGTCAAGTCATGCTTATCTAGCACTTAGCAATAAGGTATCAATCATATGGTCTTGTTCGTTCGTATTAACCAGGCACTCTACGTCTGTCTAACACAACAAGGCAGAGTACTTTTTTAGGCTCTGCTAGCAATTTTTTTTTTCTTCAAACTTTTTTTCTTCAATGCTTTTTTCTTTTTCACCGCACGTCTGCTTCTACTTTACTGAAGAAAGAGTCTATGGTCTGACTGACGACCTTTACGTTGAGCAACTTGTAGACTCTAAAAACTTGGATCTTCATTGTTAAATCCAAAGCTACAACACTCCAGGTAAGCAGATGAAGAATCAAAAATACAAAAAGAATTATCAACAAATAAAAAATAGCTCATGACAAACTAAACCTTATGAATCCTTTTTGTTTTGTCGACGTTTTCCTGATACTCGCACCGGTCAGTGGTCTGAGCGTTTGCTACCGAAACGATATAGACTCCGGGTTCGAATTTCGGTCAGGTCAAACCAAAGACTCTAAAAATTGGTATTCACAGCTTTCCTGCTTGATGTGCAGCAATTAAAGAGACACTGTTAAGCCTCCAGTCTGCGTAGTAGGCAGGTAGCAGCTCGACTCAACAAACTGAAGGACCCTTCACTGTCTTCTGACCGAGGCAACTTGGCGAATAAACTGCTATTACAATTACGTATCTCAGCGAAGCAAAATCTTCACTTTCAACATCATGATCGAACAATACTGATCTAAGTAAGGCGCTTTCGAATTACATAAAAGCCAATCAATTTCTTTCTGCTCGAATAGCATATTTGATTGTACTTGCATCGATAAGCAATTTCGAAACTATAGGCTACAGAGTTTGTTATTGTTGTTGTTTAAAGCTCTTGTACAACGTGAGTGATTATAAAATTTCCATTTTGCAATTCTCCTTCTTCCTCTTTAAAAATAATATAGCAGACTAGCGATAGCTGAGGTTTGTTTTTCAGTTCAACAGTTGTTATATAGTTATTAAAACCGTAGCACGCCTGGAAGTCTTTAAGCCCGCTTGAGCAATTTTCACTTATTAACAGAAGCGCCCGCAGAAGTTTTTTCAGGGGTAGGCGAGCGACTTATCCAATACTTACGTGGTCAAATAAAACTTCGCAAGTGCAACCAAGTGCGCAACCAAAATATTGGTAAGGGGGGAGGGGCTTCGGGCTTGAACCATAAGTTAAACTGTTTCTGTTCAAAAAATGTCTTAGTTAGCGGCATGTTGAGCGAACTGTTGCAAACATTTTAACGCCATTTAGATCAAATTTCGAATGTTTTTAAAGCCATTTAAAAGAAGAAAGTTGCTAAAATTTGGAATCCAGTTGAAGCATTTAAATTAATAAATTCCTCGATCTATTCAGCCACTCTTTAGCAGCAGATCAAGTAAAAAAAAAGCGTGTAAAGGCTTGCAGATTTAGGTTAAGTTTTTCAACGGACTTGGGTATAAGAGGAATCGGGGCTTGAAGCCTTTTAGCCATCCTGATTGCGCGGCTAAAAGTAATCTGTTTTTCATGCTGCAATGTGGAGTCAATGTACATTTACGATCGTGTGGTTGTTTGCGAAAATGTATACAGGGTTGCCACATCCTGGAAAAGTCCTGGAAAGTCCTGGATTTTTTTTGCTGTCCTGGAAAGTCCTTGAAAGTCCTTGAATTTTGTTTGTAAGTCCTGGAAAGTCCTGGAAAATGTTTATTAGATTTTCCCGTGATTTACGCAGACAGAATGTGAATTTTTTTTATAATAGCTGGTACCTTGTAATTATGCAAAGCTATTGTTGAAATAATTTGCATTGTGAAGTTCGTTCAAAATGCTTTATTGTATTGTAAAAAGACAGCTTATTTGTATGCTGGCGCACAATCAAAAAATCGCTGTGCTAGCCCTAATGTGGGTTAATGTTAATATAATAATGTTATATATATAAAAACCTTAATGTTAATATGAGAGCCCATTTTTCTGCTCTTTGCTCTCTTGTTCTTTTTAATATGTTCTTACTGGTAAACTAGAGAGCAAATAAGTACTTCCTCGTTAAATGCCAAAATTTGCACTTTGCATTTACAGTATGTATAAATTATTGTATATTATTAGGAAGAGTGAATTCATGGACAGTAATTTATTGCAATTCGATACTCCAGTAGCAGTATTACTGCTAGTAGCCAGTAGCATAGCGGGCTATAGGCCCTCCATTGGCGCATAGACCAAAATGCACAATTAAAAAAATACTATGTTTATCGCAGTATATTTCTGTGGCAGTTTTTTGCAGTAATAAGGATAGTAAAGTAATTTAAAGCCACTTTTGGAACATGATTTTGGGAAAGGACTCATATTGGTCAAAAATAAAACCAGTAACAACTTAACTAACTAAAAATGGCTAAAAATAAACAATTCGATCGCTTGATGCAAAATGCTTAAATGTAGGCTAAGTAAAAAAATTGTAACTCAGTATTTAATTCTGTTAATTACCAATCAACTCTCTCAAATCTCGTTTCATTAGCCTTTACTCCCTAATTATATCTTTATCTAGCGTTATAACATACAGACAATTTGGATTAATACTTTGGAGTTTTTTCAAAGGAGGTGCCTATTTGCACTATAGCGTGCAAATGAGCTCTGCGTGTAAGAAAAAGTGGGTGCTCATTTGCTCAAATACTCTTTTATTTTTAAAATTATTATCGTTAGTGGTTTGTTGGAGTTTAGATTTTGAGTTTGGGTTAAGGTTAGGATTAGAGCTAGGGTTACAGTTTGGGTTAAGTTTAAGGTTGGGTTAGGGCTAGGATAGAGTTTTTTGTTTGCACCCTGGCGTGCAAATAAGCTCTGTTGTTTCAAATAATAGGATTTTATAGTTAACTAGCTGAAAATAAAGCTAGGACTGAAGTTTTACCATTACCCATCACTAGAGCTCCACCGATGTATTTAGCATCAGCTGATATATTTTGGCCAATATCAGGGCCAAGCCGGCATAGCGTATCGGCTATCTACCGCCGATAAAATATCGGCTTAGCACAATTACCTTAAACTGTTTATTTTTAAGAGCAAGCACGAATATTCTTGCGTTCAATTTGCTTAGCATGACTTGCGTTTGCGATAGTCTTTTGTTGAGAGGAGAATTAGTGAAGCTTTTAGTGTCAAGTTAAGTGAAAAATATAGACAAAATTTGGTAGTTTATGAGTTATATATCGGTATCATATCGATTGAGCTCTAGCTATCACCCTCATACTGTAGCCCATTTATGCATTCAGTTTAATCATGTTTTTGCAGTGCTAATTTCTATGCCAAGTTTTGAAAGCAATAAGCTTGACCAAACTAGGCCTAAAATTAAGTTATTATTGCAAAAAAATTGCAAAATCTTCGAATGCTGGGGGCTTTGCCCCCAGACCCCCAATGGCTTCTGGCGCCTTGGAGTTCTGCCCCCCTACCAAAAAGCTTAATCCTCCCGTTGCAAATTTCTAGCTTTGCACCTGGCTAGTTGTCAGTACTAGGAATGCAAATGTGTTACATCGAAATTTTTCGTCAACCACAAGTTCAAAAGAGTAGGTACATGAAAGAGTAATAGTCAAAATCAAATTTTAAGTCCTTGAAAAAAAACAAACTCAAACAGTCCTGGAAAAGTCCTGGAAAATGACCTAAAAAAGTCCTGGAAAGTCCTGGAATTTGATTTTGCACTTTCTGTGGCAACCCTGTGTATAGTCTGTTTTATCACAACTGTTACACTATTTATTCGCCGTAGCTACAGTGCTATATTTCAACAACTATGGTTTGGTTTGTCAAAAATATCACAACAGAAAGCATTTTATTATAACAACATCTTAAAATTAAGTTTATGAGAAGCTATGGCTAACATACTATAATAATTAGTGTGCTTAACCGGTTAGTTTTGTTAAAAACAATAAAGCTTTTTTTAAAATAGTAAAATTTTTAAACGTTGCAGATTTGGCTTTGTCCATCGTCCGTAAAATTTTGTTGAAATAAGACATAGCTGAGTACGAAACGTTTAGAAATTTTACTATTCTAAATAAGGCTTTACCGGTTTTAATCAAATTATATAAAACTTTAGATAAAAGCACGAAAACAATTATAAATTAAATAAAACCGCCGTGTAATCATTATTCGGTTAACTTAAAATGCATTATGCCCAATCAATAATAAACTCCAAAATCAAATAGCTTGTTGGCAACTCGGCAAAACGTTTTCATGTTACATGGGCATAAACAAGTAAATGGATTGTCTAGTTTAAAGATATTTGTTATTACAAGCAGGAGCGTAGCCAGAAATTTACAACGGAGAGGGTGTATCGGGGTTAGGGGACGGAGTACCAGCAGCAGGAGGCAAGGATTGAGGTATGGAGACGGGTTTCTCAGCACTAGGAGACTACGAAATTTTTTTGCAAAAGTAACCCAATTTTAGACCTGTTTTGGTGAAATTTATCGCTTTGAAAACGTGGCATAAAAAGTAGTACTACAAAACATGATTAAACTGGCTGCGTAAACGGGCTCTGTGGACGGTGGTTGATGATAAAATTTCAGTCTTTTTATTACAAGTTGTAAATCATAAAAAGTCACAAATAGACCTGTTAATAATTTAACTTAATTTGACTACATTTTGTAAGGTAGAAACAGATAATTTGAGGAAAGGGGCTAAAAGAACAAGATTTGAGAAAAAACAATTGATATTCAACTAATTTAAATACTGAATAGTCTACCCAATCTCCGTATAATGTTTGCGATTAAGCCTATGTTAAGCATTTTGCATCAAGCGATTCAATTTGACTGCTCATTTTTAACCATTTTCAAGTGTTTAATAATTTACAGTCTTTGTTTTTGACGAATATTTCCTCTCTCCCCAACATAAATCTTTCAAAAGTGGTTTTGAACACGTTAGGGTCCATATAACTGCAAAAGACTACCTAAAAAGTGAAAAAAAATTTGGCATTTTCCATATAGTGCATTTTGATTGATAGCCAGGCCAATTGGACGGCAATAGACAGACCCTCGACTCATCCCCGGGCTACGCTACTACTTACAAGTTTGGTTTTGATTGCAGTCTCTTAGCAAAATTCATTTAGTGGTTGGTTTATTACTGAAATAATTATAACCACTACTTAAATTGTAAAATTTTGCATAGGGGACGCTTTTGCAGTCCTGACCAACTTTACAAAAAGTTTATTGGAAATGATGTATTTCCGTTGCCGAAATTGAATGAAAACCAGAAACAAGAAAAAGGTCTTCGCCGGAAATAGAGGTCAGTTTTGCCCAAAATCAGATGAAGACCAAAAAAAGAAAAAGGTCTTGGCCGCAATTTGCGACCACTTTAGGCCGGAAATTTGGTGGATCTTTTTAGTCCTGGCTGGCTATTTTTCCTCTGGTCATCCAGCGCTCAACTCTCGATGGGAGAACGTCTAAATCTCAATAGGGGGACGCTAAATCTTGATGGGGGGACGCTAAATCTCGATGGGGGAACGCGTCCCCTCTACAATTTAAGTACTGATTATAACTGTAATAATGTTTAACTGTTTAATGCTCACCAATTTTTGTAACAGTTCGTATGCATATTTAGACTCTATTTTCTATTAGTTTAAGCAGGATTGACGCCATGCTGTTCAGTAGGGTGACCCATTTTGCACGACCATCACCAAATTTTCCATCGGTCTCAATTTATATGCAATTTGGTCTGTTGTATCCAAAAATGCCAAAAAAAGTTTGATGGAAATACATTTGACCCTGGTTGACCCTTACTTTTTGTATCATTTGAACACAAAAAAAATGTGCAATACTACGCTCGTTTTTTTGCAAATCAATTCATGCCGTGTGTAAGGAATCAATATAAATTTATGACATAATAAAAAATTAAAGTTGTCCTATAAACTAGTTACGATAGCTTATGCCCCATAGCTTTCAAATTGCGAAGATTTAAAATAATAGAACCGGTAATATTTAGAGAAAATCAATTGGTTTTGGAAAGAAATGCATCGAGATAAATAGAGATTCGTTATGATTTAGGGACTTTTAGCTCTTGCCAGAAAGAATTGTTAATAGGAAAGTCATCTTGTCCATCAGTTTTTCGAAAAGTAGTTATCATCACACCAATCCGGTGTGATGATAACGATCAACGAATCTGGTATGTGCTGCATTGGGATAGCAAAATACTGAAACCTCTTGAACATGCTGGTAAAAAGCAAGAAGTTCTTGCTATCAGTTCTAGCATCAGGAAACAAGAGAATCTGCTGTGTCAGTCGTACAACTAGAAGAAAGAGAGGGAAATGCTAAAAATGAAACTCAAAGAATACTGCAAGTGTTGGACGAATTAGGAATCAGCAGAATTTTTATCATTTGTCCAGGGTTTGATTATACATCTGTGGACACTGCTGGGCTGCATAATGGAATAGTTGTTAGATTGGAAATAGAATTCGGACGCCATAATTCTTCAATTACCTTGTCGCCATCATATCCATGACGCCATGCTGTCATGGATATGATGGCGACAAGGTAATTGAAGAATTACTCTGCGCGGCTGCGGCAAAATTGGTTAACGGAGATTCAAAAATTCCAAAGCAGGAAGCATGCACTTTTCTTATTGCAGCATGGTCCAAACTAGACAAGTGTAATTGTGCGGTATATCAACCATCACGGACCATGCAAAACCAGTGTGAACATGCAGTTGAGTTCTGCCAAATTGCCTTAAGTGTAGAAGATTGCCAACATTGGTCCCAAAGAAATGATTACAGGAAACTGTTGGAACTAACCATTGTATTTTGTTGTAAGTGATTTGTATTTCAGTATGTCGTTGATAATGTTTTGGCATTTTACAATATGTCTAGTGTAATTTCTACAGCATTACTGAATTACGGTACTTAAATGCACCCCACTAACAAGAGAAACTTATTTGCATATTTGGTAATAGACTATAGGATAGATACTTAAAAGTACGTATCAAACTGTCTTAATTAGGGCATTATGTACACTCTAAACGAAGTGTTTAAATTTGGTGTGTTTTATGCATTTAAATTGGAGTTAGAACATGTTAAAGTGTACCTTTAAATGCCTAAAACGCATTTAAACACCAATATAAATGCATAAAACGCTTGAAATTTAAACACTTCGTTGAGAGTGTACGTTTGATTGATTGGTTGCACCATCTTATCCTCTATTCGCTAGAAATTGACGACGGTGCTACAACTTATGTTATACCTATCCGCACTTGCTTGGGGAGTTGTCGGCTTTTCAAATTTTCTGGTTGTTCCTTGATGTCTTGTTAATGGAATTTGTTAATTTTTTTAATCAACCAAGCAGGGAAAAGTATAGTAAACAAAAACTTTTGTCCAAGAACGCAACAATGTGACAAAGGTGCGAGTTAAACCCGAAACTTCTCAAGCCCGGGTTGTCATCATAACAACACTTTTATGTAACCACTTGACCATGCCGTCGACCAAATGATAAATTTTTTTGGTAAGTCGTTAATTTCTGTTGCTGGTGGAATCATGCCAATAGATCTTTCTTTTACAGTGAAGGCTCCAGAAGCTAGACCTCATGCGCAGTGGTTGTCGAAAGTTATACATTCTCTGAAGATTGCATTATTTCGAAAGCAGCTTGCATAGGCACTTCCACATGATCATCTTGAAAGCATCACCAATTAGGCTATTTTTCTATGCCTAAATTGCATTGGGTGCTGCAAAAAATGACTTATTGAAACATAAAATACTGCAATCTAATCTAAAAGCCATGCAAAAACATCTCAAAAGATATCCTGATGGCTACTCGAGCATGACTGCATCCACGTTGAAGAAACTCTACGACAACCTACGGTATTTGTCGAAGCATTTGGTCGTACTCAGTCTTTTTAATGATAAGCTTTCCGGTTTATGAAAAACAGACAATTGCTACAACTTTATTAAGATATGAAAGAAAAGATGTTTCTTTTTCCAATGAGCTCCTGCTTCCAGTGCTGGGGAAAGGACTCAATTGAAAGATCTGGTTGTTGTAGATTCATGGCAGTTCTTCAATCTCTTGAATCTTTGAGTTTCCTTTCTGCGTAAACCATAGATCGGTTATGGCCTGATGACCTTGAACACCAAAACGCCAGAAAAATGATACAATATTTAAGTGTAGTAAATGATTTTGCAGAAAGAACTTTAGGCCTGGTATCTGAATTTCACACCCATAAGATAGCCAAAAATAGCCCACAAAAGCAATATTTGTATTAGGTAGCAAAGAGTTGCGAATGCAGAAAACAAAACTCAAAGGAAATTTGTTCAGACTCATCAAACAAAGCTGTTTTGTCCAAAATGTTGTTGTAGACTGGTTGCTACTTCGCAGACTTGTGTTGAAATTGCGACTACCATACGGATAGTAATATCGATCGTGCTTTGATTTGCATTTGTTCCACATTTTTGAAATAAGTTAAAATGTTGACCATGCTCTGTCTCTGACACTTACCGATACTACCACGAAATAGCAGCAAGACATGCACATTCTAAACAGCTATTTTTGTGATATATTGATAAACCAAAGGCTTACATGTTGCATAAACAACATTTTAAATATATTTCCAGCGGAAATTTGGCGAAACGATTGAAAAGATTTTTGTAGGCCCTAGCATAATTTCTGGCCATCGCCGAAATGGTTGATTTTTTAAATTTTTGCAATTTACTGGATTTCTGAGAGAATTTCAAAAAAAACTTCTCTTAGAGCAGATAGAAACTTGCATATTCTACATCTTTTGACACCAAATCAACTTTATAGCGTTAACGGTTATGGAGCTACAAAAATTTGACATTTTTTGATTTTTTTTTACGAAAACATAGGGGTCAACCAGGGTCAAACGACATTTAAAAATATTATTTTTATATTTTTTCATTAAGTACAACAAATTGCACTTAAATTTACACCGATGGACCTCTGCTTCAAACTTTTCGAAAAATCGTGCAAAATGGGTCACCCTACTGTTCAGCAGGCTTGGAAAAATTATAATTGAAGTTGACAAAATTGTAATTAATTACACAATTTTGCTGTAATTGCAATTGTAATTGTAATTGATGTTTTTCAAAAGTCAATAATTGTAATTGTTATTGAAATTTAAAAATTTTTTGCCCATTTTCAATTACAATTACTCTATTATTCACTCAGACAGATGATAACAAAATATGTTTGAACAATATCAACTTTCCTCCGATTGCAAATCGTTATCGATATTTTCTACCAGTTGCAATCATATCTGACGTCACAAATCGAACATCAAAGTAGGTTAGGGATAATTAGAGTTAGTTTTAGAAATTTGTTTAATCATACTCATAGCTTAGCATCTACTCTAATTATAACTAGCACTAACTTTAAGCCAAAAAATAGCCTAACGCAGACTTGGCCTATGACGTCAGATGTGACTTTAACCGGTGGTGAGTAACTAATGTAACTTTAATGCCAGTTGTGATAATAAAATTTTGTGCTTTTTTTTGCTTGTTTGCCCTGGTGTGCATGTCAAAGCGACACTAATGGTTCTATTTTGTATGGCTAAATATGTAATATTATTAATAAAAGTTAAAATAGTGTTAAATAGTAGTTGTAATCTGAAGTTGTAACGTACACAATTTCAACTTCTTTATAATTTTTAATTGTGTTAAAAATTACTTTCTTTTGCACATACTGTACAATTGCGGCAAGATACACAGTTTAGCTAAAACCATAATGTTGCTGGATGCGATATGAATTCAACAATATACTTGACATTTGCTTCCTAACAAAATTAAACAAAAATTAAGCTTAAACAAACACTGATGGAAGAGGAAGGATGGAGAGAAAAAGGGCTTTAATAGTTTTGGTACAGCAATACAAAATAATTTCACAGTTTTTACCAGTGCCGTCGTTACGGGTGCCAGAGGAGGCCGTGCCCCTCCTAACAACTGCTTGTGTCCCCCTCCTTATTTGGGTTTAGTCAGAAAATGTTTTTGGAACATCACGTAACGACAACACAACAAGCAATAATGGAAAGAGGAATAATAAAGTTCAAACACAATTCTCGTTTGAAGTTTTCTTCACTCTTAGCGAAATTGCTGGCCACCAACTGCTGTACACTGACAAAAATAATCCGTCTTACAAACACGCCGTCTTATAAACACGGAGTAGGGATGTAATCATAGGTGGGCAAGTTAATGCAAAACGTTAACTTCGTTAAAAAAAAAAAATTTCGTGAGAACTTGCTTAATTCTCAAAAGTTTAAGGGACCTACACAAAGTGGTCGCTCACAAGGCATTCAACGATAAATTATCAGGTTTGTCAAAAATCAGCTCCATATTTTAATGCAATTACAAACACAAAAAAATTGTTTATACTGGTACAAATTTATAGATTATATAGTAGCAAATGTGCTATTGCAACGCGTTTTGACTTTGCTCAAGGGTCCCATCAGGCAAAAAAAAAACAACTATGAAAGTCTCCAAAAAGTCAGGTAAGCACAGCAATGGCAAAATTTTTTTTACAAGCGCATAAGCTTCGTTAACCACTAGCTTCAGTTTTAACCACTAGCTTCGTTAACCACTAGCTTCAAATTTCAATTTTTTTTACAAGCGCATATGCTTCGTTAACCACAAGCTTCGTTAACCACTAGCATAAGCTTCGTTAACCACTAGTTAATTAAATTTAGCTTCGTTAACCAATAGTTCGTTACCAAACTTCACACCTCCGTTGACATTAATCCGTTATTTTCAGGATTAATTAACGGAAGTTAATAAAGTTCGTTAATTCGTTAATATTTTGAGTGTAATTTGCATTTCTCTTTATCCACTCGCTTCTACAACACGTATTGACGTTGTTAAGCTGATTGTAAGGAAACATTTATTGCTATGGTGGTCTTTTTGTGTTTTGGCAGTTATATTTTAAAGTCTAATCTGATTTTAAGATAAAAATAACTTCAAATGCACTAACAAAACTGCGATCGGAAAATCTTTGGAAATTGCAAAGAGCGATAATTGACAAACCTATAAGGTTGCAGCTTATTATTTGCCACAAAAAAAGCTCCTTTTTTGCTTTCTTCTATAAAACTCGTGCTAATGCGCAACAGGTGTTTCCGGTGCAAGCTGGTTTGTACCGGTCCGATGAATGAATGGTGCAAGATATTGACTAAAAAACCTTAACGAAAATTATTAAAACTTAACGAAGTTAATTTAGTCCGTTAACATGAAAAAACTTTTTAACGGATTAACGAGTTAATGAAAAAGTTAGCTTCGTTATTAACGGATTAACGATTAACGGACTTGTGCCAACCTATGGATGCAATTGTATAGAATCGATACCAATACTTCGTTAGTATTATGACCTGAAACAATACGCGAAAAACATTTTTTCAAAAGGCCAGCTGGTTTTGTTTTTTAGAGAACATTCAAAATTCTATTAGATCGAAGTCAGTTGCCCAACCAAGCGGAAGGAGCTAAGGGGGTTACAGCCCATTTAGCCAAAGCATTTAAAAAATTTAACCCCAAAATTCAAGCGTTTAAACGTGTTTTGGACTTGACCTTGAGTATTAAACGGGAGTGTTGAAGGGGCTAGGCAATTTAATTCGTTCAATAACTTCTGAATTTTAACAATTTATTGTAGTTAATCATATGGGTTCAAAAACGTACGAAAAGTGATTAATATGGCATTAAAATTGATATTTTTGGCCGCAAAATCACAAAAATCACTTAGCGGCTGGAGTCTTCCCCCTAGGCCCCCTCATTAATACGCTTGAGTTGCATCGGTTTGTTCAGCACGGGGCCTAAATTAGAGAGTTTTTGTGCAAAAAAATTTACTTTTGTTTCAATGTTTCTCTCTCTTAGCAAAATCGTGGTTGCGCTTTTGGTCGCATTTACTGCTGCTGACAGACTTTTCAAGCGATTTTTCGGGAGGCATACAAAACGAGATGAGAAACGCTGCTGCCTTATGCGTCTCTTTTTCAGACATGAATACAAAATTTTTGAAATAGCGCTTATTTTGAAGCTGCAAAATATCAGTTTTTATGTGGAAAAGTTCAGTCTATTTTAGTGCTCACCCACTTTCGGCGTAGTGCCCCCTCACGTGGTTTACTCTGGAAACGGCACTGGTGCTGACATACGCAAAACTCGAGGCCTCGAATGTAAGTAAATTGGTTGGAACATTTTGAGAATCTTTTCATTGTAATTGTAATTGAATTACAATAACTTGAACTTGAATAATTTTGTAATTGTAATTGACAATTTTAGGTAGTAATTGTATTTGCAATTAAAGCAAAAACAAGTAATTTTTCCATCCCTGCTGTTCAATGCAACAAAATTACCAAATTCCGATCAAATACCCTGAAGGCTGGACTATAATATTGCAAAAAAAAACTTTTTTAAATCAAATTAAATCAAAAGCAAGTTTTTTATTATATTCGCTCTATTACGCGGAGGCCTGTAACGAATTTGCGGTGCCCATGTCCGCGTTATTGAACCTGCAGGCAACACTGCTCTTTTCCAAAAAAATGTTGCACTGGTGGCGAGCTGTTAGCAACACTGTGTCCAATTTGACCAGCTGGAGATTTGAACCTTAGTCCTCCCGCTCCAGACACGATCGTGTTTCCACTCGTACAACTATCTGGCCGGTAAAAACTGTATTTGTATGACGATTTGCGTAATGCTTCGTTTGCACCCTGACCCCACCCTCTGCATCAAAAACGGTGAAAAATCTCCACAAAAGTTGTTATTTTAGTTTAGATGTGATTAGGCTTGTTTTGCAAAATTAAAAATAAAACAAATTTGACATCCTAAGTTCTAGAAGAGAGAAGTTTCCCTTTTGCGGGCACCCATGCTCAAAAGAAGTGAGCAGTGCTTTTGAACGGCAACAACAGATATGTTGAACTTCACCTAAAAGTTTGTTGAACTTTGCCTGAACAGGGCATCTGGCTACGGCCCTGACTGTTGAGTTATTGATTTTATGTTTTATGCACTATATATTTACAATAATATGCTTTGAAAATAGCTGAATGATGCTTCTTTTGCTTTAAAATTTTCAGAATTTTTGTGCCCACCAAATACAATCGTATTAAATAAGACTATTAGTTAATTTAGTTATGACAAAAAACAAAGTCAATAAAAAAAAAGTATAATATTCTAGTTAGTAGAGGATTTTTGAGTTTCCCATAAGCGATTTTCTATATCATTCAAATATTTCATCTACAATAGAATTTAACCCTATTTTACAAGCGGGGGGCTTTTTTGTATCTTCATCTTGTTTCTTTGTGATAAGACGCTTAAAAAAGTATTTTTATTTTAAATGAATTTGACATTGAGTCAAAATTTATTTCAAATAACTTTTGAAAATTTGAAGTTGCCAAGGTAACGAAAAGTTTCTCATTTTTGAGGTTTTCCGAAGTCACTTTCCAAAATTTGAGCATTTTTTCGGCCAATACTTAACTTAAATTACGTCATAAAACGTTTTTGTGACATAAACAACTTTATTGACTAACGTGTTTTATGATTCCGTATCAAAACAAAAACTAATGAGCAAAATTCGAACCGGCGGTGACGTCATCACAAAAATGACCTCATTTTGCAAAAATATGGCCGCAAAATTTGAACCGCCAGTGACGTCATCACAATTATGGCGTCATCAAATTAAAACCAATTTTCTAAAATAGTTAGGGGGCATTTTTGCCCTCTTCCTTATTAAACGCGTTGGTCAAATACCCTATCTTAAACGGGGCCAATTTTAAATTAAAACTAGCAAAAAGCTTTTACAATAATGTTTTCAACATGCTATTTTACTGTTATGCATTTCTGAGGAAAAGACGTGATTAAAATTTAAACACCAAGAACATTAAAATTCAAATGAAATAAAATTCAGTTTGGACAATCAGATTTGCTTTTGCAAGTTAAATTTTTCTGAAGTGGTATAGGCAGAACTAGTTTAATAGAATACAGATACGTCACGTCTTACAATTCTGCTTCATTTTTGACAACACCTTAATGCTGTCTCCACGTCTAAATGGGTAATCATTTCAATCCCTGTAGTGACGCAAATGAGGCGGAGCTCCCATTGCGGGATAATTCCCATGTTTCGAAGTCAAGAAAAGAAGACTTGATTTTAAAAAATATTTTAGAAAAAAAATTTTTAGAATATTTTTGCAAGTTTCAGAGTTAAAAATATTTTGGAAATTTAAATATATTTAGAATATTGAAAAAAAGAAGCTTAGTTTATTTTAAACTTCAATTTAGAAGAAAAGATTTGATTTTTGAAAAGATTTGATTTTAGATTCGATTTTCGTTAATTTTATTTCATTTTAATGTTTTACGTGTTTGGTCTGTGGCTGATATCAGTTTTTTTGTGTTTAAAATTTACCACCATCCAGGAAGTCGATGCTGTTCAAAAACAAAGACGAATCGATACCGATAATTCACACAAAAAGCAAAGAATTGTCAATTGTCGATATTAGAAATAAAAAGCAAAGACTAAACATTAGTAATCGACGCTGAAATGCTAACTAATTTTTTATTTTATTTTTCATTAGAATGCACTGATATTTTTGCTGTATTGATCATTAAATGAAACTTGTGAGAGAAAAACTATTATTATTATACTCTAAAGGATATAAAACTGCTGCTACTAAAAAACTTTGAACAAGCTGTATTCATGCCTATTACTGGATTGTGTAGTGGTAGCTCTTCTCAGTTTTTCTGAACATTAATAGGCTAACTATCAACTATTCAACCTTCAAGTCAGTATTAAGTTATTAACTGTTTCTATTTTATCACACCGGTACTGTACATCGTAGTCTTTTTTGATAAGCGTACCAACGAGGTTCGATGAACTTATTAACAGGGATGTGGAAGCGGAAGGTGGAAGCGGAAGGTGGAAGCGATAAAAGGGTACCGCTTCCACTTTGACCATTCAATCGTATCAAACGTCAAAACTTAAATGTGGTGTAATTTTTTAAAAAGTATACCACGAAAAGCCAATGTTTGATCCATTATTATTTGCAAAAAACATTTTTAAAGGCTTGTGGCTCACTAAAATCCGGGGCAGCCCACACCCTATCAACTCAAAGATGAGCCATGGAGCTAATCAACTCATTTTCAAACTTATAAATATTCAACAATTCTCTTCTTTAGTCCTAGTTTTTAAAGATATTCTCTAAAATACTTTTAAATGAGGCTTTGGTCATTTTCGGGGACCATGCTTGTGCCGTACTCGCACAAACAAAATCTGGGGCCAAACTCGCATAAAACAACATTCACCACCACAAACAAAGTTTCCAATTCCAGCATTTTAATTTCTTTTTCTGCGATGATATATTCTTGAAAAGCAAGCAGAGGAAAGCATCATAACGTCTATCAAACAAAGTTTAATATTGTTAATGACTTTTAAACATTATGTTATAATTCAATCAAAATCAAATCTTGTATTATACTCGCTGTATTACGCCAAAGCGTGTAACGAGTTGGCGGGGATCAGCTCGGCGTCATTGCGCCCGGGCAACACAGCTTCTTTCGAAGAAATGTTGCAGCGATGGCAAGCCGTTGGCAACACTGCGTCTGATTTGACCGGCCCGAGATTTGAATCTCGGACCTCCCGCTTAGAGACGAACTCGTTACCACTCGACCAACTGGCTGCTTTGTTATAATTGCTTGTATTATTGTGTATAACCACATTACTTTTGCAATGTTTTTATTTTGCTGTCCGAAAAATACGTTTTATTTTGTTTTGCAAGAAAAATAGAACTTACTAATCTGTCATACATTATA
This sequence comes from Trididemnum nubilum, assembly GCA_963965965.1. Lineage (NCBI taxonomy): Eukaryota > Metazoa > Chordata > Ascidiacea > Aplousobranchia > Didemnidae > Trididemnum > Trididemnum nubilum. Next base: position 42,941,359 of record OZ014473.1, on the reverse strand, counting down.
AGCTTTCCTGTATGAATAATTATTATGACGAAGTTATGTAAGTACTTTTTGAATTAATGCTCTCTATAACGAACTATCCAATATTGCGAAAGCTCGCAATTTATGATTGATTATAGTCGCATTTTTCTTGAGAAATTCTGTAGAATTTTTGCCGTTGTGCATTTTTGTCCTCCTGTTACCGGACAGTGCCATGCGCTCACTAAGATCCGCACATATTTATTGCAAAAACTATTCTGTGCTTGGACAAATCTGCGCTAGTTTAGAAGATTCCAGCAATCGAACAATGTTCCTGTGGATTTCTTGTCTACTGAATTTGCTGCTTGTTTGAAGCCACCAAGCAGAGATAATCATTACAAACCGTCTTATCCAAGAAAGCAACAACGTGACCAGGGTGCGGGTTGAACACTGATCATGCGATCAGGGTCGCTGTAAAAACGACGTCTTCACCCTCTCGGCCACGCTGCCAACTTTTTGCCAACTTATTAGTTACCGCGTTTACTTAGATGGCTATAAGCTTTATGACATCAATGAAGCCTAATTTAAACAAATAAACAACGTTTTTTTCCCTATAAACGTCATAGAGCATAGCCATAAGTGGAGTTACGGAAACATGATAAATTTTTGATTTCTGATTCACCAAGGTTCGATCTACGATTGGTTTGTGCTGGTCGAAAGTAAGTAACTGCAGATGGGCACCAATCACAACACATTAAAAAATAACTTTTTTTGAAATTAAGAAAATGGCAATATTAAAACAGCTGATATCCTATTGTTTGGCGCTGTTTACATCTGAATAAGGCTACTGATAATATTTACGACATTTTGGAAAAAAAGCAGCTTGGATAATAATTGCATTCATAGTGAAGTCATCAAAATAACAGATACCACAGTACAGTTCTAATTTCTAAGCATGCAAGTTTATTATTCCTTTGCGTAAACACAGAAAGCTTTTTTTTGTGTTCAGAAAGCTTTTTTTCTTTGTGCATAGCTTAGGCTGCATCATGAAACTGCAAGCGAAGCCTTTTTAAGATTTAAAGATAATTGTTAGGAAGATGAACATTAAACATAACTGAAAAAAGTATCTAAGCTATCTGAGTGATTGAGCATACAGTTACGATTTTGCATGCACGGAGAAACTCGTGCGTTACAATAGACTGTCTGTTAAATTTCATTATTTTGATAAAGTACAGACTTTGAAAATCACTTTCAAGTTTTACCTTGTTTATGTGTTCTTGACTTTTCTCGCTGAGGCTGGTATTTTTCTTGATTAATTTTGTTCTTAAATTTCGAGCGAAAGTAAGTATCGTGTTTTCATAAACTATTTTATACAAAAATAAATGTTTAGTCGTTTGCAGTCACGAGCTGATAAACAGAATCGATTAAATTTGCAGAAATGCAGAATCAGTCCATTGCTACCGACAGTAAACAAACTTATGCATTTTGTAAGTTTTTTAAAAATTTTTTGGCCCCACTTCAGCTATCTCCCTTGATATTTGATTATCTACCAGTTGGGGCCGGATTTACCATATGAAACAATGACTCAGTGCCAGGGGCCCTGAGTTCTGGTTCTCGTGGTAACACCGTTTTTTCTGTCTTCACCTGTATTAGTTATAGGTAAACGCTTTAGGGCCCAGCGCTATGATGATAAATATTTTTTTGATCTTCACCGATGTTTTGCTGGAAAATAATCCCCCCAGGTGCCAGAGCCTCGCACGCTGTAATGCCGACCAGATACCAATGCTGTCCTGGTAGTAATAGTATCAAGATAAAAACGTTGAATGAAAAAAACAAAAAATCGTTTTTCCGGCAAACAATTAGGAGATCTCGATTTTTGGTGCAAGTTTATAGGGTGTGTCAAAGTCAGGCAAGCTATCAAAAATATTACTAAGTTTAAAATGAAAAAATTGCCATTGAAATAATAAAGCCCAAAGTAAAACAGCGGATACAGCAAACCTGAAGCTACTGCAAACGCAAATGTCTGGACCGAATACAACGCTCCAAAATATTTCATCACAAAACATTGAATGACAAATCATGAAAAATTAGCAGGGGCAAAAGTTTTTGCAATTACTACTAAAACAAATGTCACATACCGCAGAGTAGACGATTTTGTCAACGTAAAAAGAGAATAAGTTATCATTGACGAGGAGGAAATTAAATACACAACGTAAAGAGATTTCAGTCTAACTTGTTTTGATGTCAATGATTTTTTTTTTGAAAAACACTGATGAACTGAATCAAACAGCAAACTGTTTAAAGGTGCTATAAGAAACGCTGCTAGCTGAATGTAGCCAAATATACTGAGGTCAAGACGTACCAAATTACTTTTACCGAGTGCAAAAATTTCAACTATACATTAAAAAATTCTACGAAGGCATTTTTTACTCAAATCCATTGAAATAATCCTGAAAACGGGCCTAAAATGTAAGTCAAGTTCAGTAGGCATGACTTTATGAGTAGGCTCTACCGCACCATTGCCATTGGTGCGCAGGTTATTGTCATTTTTATCGTTGCTGATTTCTGGCAGCAATCTTTGGATTCTGCTGCGTTATTTCTTTTCTGCAACAAGATTCTCCTATGCTGCAACACAAATCAGGTGGTACTAGGTAATGAATAATGTTTTTCGGCATAAGGAAGTAGGCTTGATGTGTAATTGGTAAGCCTAGCAAGCCCAGAAAAAACAAATATGACCTTTAAGCTATAATTCCATTTTCATTTGCAGATTTCGCCTCATTAAATACTACTAAGCTGGCAGTCATTCCCCCATTCAGGAGTGCCGAAACCCGGGGGGGATGGGAGAAATATATCCCCCACAATAATTTAACTGCATCCCCCTCCCATAATTTGACTCTGGTCTGCATCTAAGCGCTGGATGATGTTTGGAGCATTTTTTGGTCTTTACTTGAGTTCGGGGAAAAAACTCTTCAATTATTGGTGAAGACCTTTTTTTTGGGTCTTCACATCTTCTGCTTACCTGAAAAAAATCGTGGTCGAGGTTCATCCCCCCCAATGTTGAAAATAGGACAAAATTGGGGTAAAATTGCAAATTATCCCCCCAATGCTCAACAAAGATTGGCACCCCTAAATTCATTGACAAAATTTGAAATTGTTTTGCGAAATTTGAGAAACAAATTTGCGACGTTACAGTTGCTGACATAAAGCATAAAACCGTTTGGTGAAATCTTATTGACAGCAGGAATAAGTATGCACTGAATTTTACCTGATAAAAATGCAATAGCAAAACAACTTGAAGAAGAAAGCAAAGTACTCAAGTTTCTTCGTAATAAAATGCTCTAACGGTCGAGGAATACATCGCTAAAAATAATTACTGCAGAGCCCAAATGTAGATGAAATTGCAAATACTAATTGCAAGTTATGTTGTTGAGTGGAACATCGATTTAATGGCTGAGAATGATTACTGATAGTCTTGCGGCAGTTTGACCCGAAGAACCCATCTCTCGTCAATATGTAATTTTGCGTAGTGAAGTGATGTAGTTAATCATCAACTTGAACTTTAAATCCGTACAATTCTCTTACGCTGGTTATTGATCTCGATGTCAAGATATTATGTCTATCAATTCTTGTTGACATCAAATCAGAATACCATCATATACATTACATTTTGCTAGGGCATCTTCAATAATACCTTATGAAACAATTGCCACTGATCTATTTCTTACCATAATCTTATTGCTCCCTTGAAAAAATAGAAGCTATTGTCCTTATTTGTTTTCGTTATCTGTCTTTTGTTGTAACTTACTTTTGTTTTTTGGCTGTTTTTTTGTTTTGTTTTTGTTATTACGTTACTATTTCTGACTACTGCTTGAACGCTTTGGCAGAGTCCTGGGGTGCTGAAACTTAGTACAAAACCTGATGACTTGGTAATGATTTACTAGAACTTAAAACTGCTTTCATGATAAATATAGGCAATTAACTACTTGCCGGTGAATTCCAGTACATCGTACAGCAAGGTAACTAAAGCCGTTGCCGTTTAAGTTGAGTATCACTGGACTCTAACTTAACTGGTGTGAGATACACATCATCAACATTGCATAGACACAAATTTAGTTCCTCTCATGGGTATACCTTCGTTCTAACTTAGATATCGAAGAGATCACAAGTTATGGTACTTTGTACCAGCTATTTATCTAGACGCAATGTAGATGGTGTGACTCATATTGCTATATGTTGTGTATAATTCGTTTGATGCATATGTAATTATTTATCGATTGCAAAATTGTTATTGTCTTGATGCTATAGCCAGCTGCTACTTGAAAGGGTTTCCGGACCCGGTGAAGTTTCATTTTCAGGGTGGTTTTTCTTTCCTCACCTTGCTCCGTTGAGCTAAACATAGTTTTGGGCCGGTTGCGCCACCCATTGACCACCTACGTAACCGTGCCTGGCCCTGTACTGGTCACTGTCCCTCTCCTTTCTCTTTATCAATCATTCGAACAACTACTCCAGCCGTTAGTTTTACTTCCATCTTGTGTGCCTGCGTGTATGTTGATGAGTGTGATTGATTAGGCCTACACTGTACTTAAGCTGGTGTGACAGGTGTAGCAACCATGCAAATAAAAATCGCTTTTTTGTCTTCAGTATCCTCTGCATGTCTTAACGTCTGACGTTGTGTCGCTACTTCCTTTTCCTGACTCGACGTGTTATTATTGTGTTACCATGCATTTGCTATTGTTGTGGTGGTTAAGAATAAAAAAAGAATGAATGAATAATTCAAGGAACTCCATCCCAAGATAACATCACTAACGCACAAAGATTCTATTACGGCAGTAATTGCAGTACTTAACTTTTGAGCCAACATATTTGTACGTAAATGCTTAACTTCCGAAGGTGCGAAACTAAGAAATATAAGTTTTCCAAAAAAACTCCCAGCGGATTTTTGCTTGTCTTTGTTGTGAAATACAACAAATAAAAAAAGTGTTTTTTTTCATAAACTTTTTATCGCTGCGCAGAACAAAATGATATGCTTAATTTCACCAAGAGATAGCGTGGAATATAACTGAGAGCTGTTGATGACAACAAGCAACAAAAAAAACAAACCTACAATACTATTGTTTTTGCGTGTGTGATTTTACAAGTACAAAGGCAAACAAAAAAAAGCATACTTTACCAGTCTTTCAGACAGCAGACTTTTGGAAAACGTAAAACCGCAGTTTAGGCCTACAATCATTAAAGTTTACATAGACCTACAGCTATTGTAAAAATTTTTGCTTCATGCAATGTTGAACTGTACACTAACAAAATTTACTTTAGTTTAATGTAGTTACATATTTATGCTGTCACCAGACATCGCCACACGCTAGCTATTGGATGATCCGCACAATTTTTATTGTGATTACCACTTCGTATTAGGATAAATCCACACCAGCTTTGGAGTTTCCATGATTCAATGTTCCAGTGGATTTCTTCAAATTTGCCTCTTGTTCGAAGCCAACAAGCAGAGATAATCATCATAAAGCGTCTTCATTATCCAAGGATAGAAGAAGCAACAACGCGACCAGGGTTGAACCCAGATCATGCAATCAGGGTTGTTGTACAAATGATCCCCTTTCGGACACGCTGCCTACTTTATACCACGTTACAAAACTAAGTCGTCAAAAGATCTATTGCTTCTATTTTAGGATTTATGCATTTGTACGGCATTTAATGCCGAAATGTGGTCTAGCCAAATTTTACTGTTAGTTAGGTTTGCCAAACGTCCTTAAATCTCATAAATCGTCCATGAACTTGCCTCAAAATCTCGCTGTGTCCTTGACCCTTGAAAAATGGACAAATGTACTTGAAAATTGTCTGGCGTCTTTAAAGTCTTTGAACTTACAAAGTAACACAGTCAAACCAATCTTGTTGGTTTTTATAAACTGGGCAATGAACTTAAAAATCAAAACAGTCAAATATTCAATTAACAAGGTAGCCCTATTTGGGATACTTTTATTCAATGCTAAAAGCATCCGCATTGTGTGTAACAATAGACTCCTAATAATCAGTCTATGGTGTAATAATTTCAGGGAACAATGGTAAAAATTAGCCGACAATGGTTACAACAAAAACGCTGAGAGTAGAAAAGAAGGGGCAGAGCAAAAACGTTGCTGTTGTTGTAGTGTATATTTATCTTCCTGTCACAGTGTCACTGGTCAGCGTTAGACGCTAACTATTGGATGATCCGTACGCTTTTAATTGCAGTAATTGTACTTCATGCTTGGACGAATCCGCACCTGCTTAGGAGTTTCCAATGTTCCTGTGATTTCAAATTATTGCCCACTAAATTTGCTGCTTGTTTGAAGCCACCATGCAAAGGTAATCATCGTAAAACGCCTTATCCAAGGATGCAACAACGTGGCCAGGGTGCGGGTTGAACTTAAATCTTGCGATCAGGGTTGTTGTAAAAACGACGTCTTTACTCTTCCGTCCACGCTGCCGACGAAAAATCAAAACATAAGCCGAAAAAACAAAATTTTCTTCCACTTAGCTTCTAGGCCTATGCTTTGTAGTAAGTAGGTGTGCGAATGTGCAATCAAAAATCAAGAAGGCAAACATTCTTCTCTCCTTGCCTTGAACCACTTACCCATCCCACCATGTACATTTCGAGCTGACAATCTCTGCTCTGTCCGTTTCCACTACGCGTGTGTAACATCGTGTTTTATTGGACGTGTGAATCGGGCATCCTGTGAAGGCTTAGCATGCAATCATACACAAGACACTTTGGGGACTGCATTTCAATCTTTGTCAATCTAGACGAGTAGACAATTAGGCCCTGATTGAAACATAGCTTTAACTGTCTTTCTAGGGACACAACGTGAAATGCAGTTCGAGCATCGAAGCAATATTTGGTAATAGTGCGATTTATGGATAGACTTCACATTTAATTGTTTGCAATACTTCTTTTGAACAAACTACGCAGACACAATGCATTACATGTATAGTTTTATTGTTTTTGCATGCACAATAATTGTACATTATGTTCTTGATAAGAGTTTCTAAAAACTTCGGTCTGCTATGGTTGATAATTAATTGTTGCAAGCTATGATTTCTTATCTGGCAACAGTAGTACTGGTAGCTTATCAATGAAATGCTCAATCTTATTTTCATAAAGTAAGCTTAAATTATTGATTTTATAATTTTCTAAGAGTAAGAGACTTCAGACATCAAAACGTCCTTGAAAACGTTTTTACCGATTTGGCAACCCTACAGGTAGTATATGGTATATCAAAACATAGCAAAAAATATTCCATGTCTGATGAAATAAATGAGCTTTCAAATTTACTGTATCTACTTTTGATGAAAAACGAAAAAAATATCCTCTCTATGATGTACCTTGTGGAATGCACCAAATGATTTTACATTGAGTTTCAATGAAATAAAAGTTTCAAGTTGCTCTGAAGAAAAAATTTTGCTTTTCAAGGCTGTTATTTTTTTTCAGTTTTCTTGGAATGTTTTCGTTACTAATTTGGCTAAGCCGAATGCCTCTTCCAAAATTATAAAATTTCTACTTAAATTCGGTAATTCAGCAACGAAACATGAAAGAACCACAAGCATTTGAACAAATATAAGAACATGATCAGCAAACGTGAACTAATTCTTCTCTTGAATTACTACGTACCTCGCTATGTTACGGTATATAATATCTGATAATGATTGATGAAACAAACAAAACTAGCGATTAAAACCGACTTAAACTAAAACTAAAAATATCGTAAAGCTTTGTATTTTTCCACAAAAGTTAATTTCTACCAGCTTTATAACAACTAAAAAATTGAAAAAGCTTGACGTCCTTCGTGGTCGACTCCCGGGATGGCAAAACGACTTCCATTTGCAGATAGGTGGCAGTTTCAGCCAACAACTCTGCAGCCTCAAGCAGCTCGAGTCAATTATGCACAGAGTTGGACAACGCTGCTTCATGCTCTTAGCTTAGCTCTCATCAGCAGCCCTCAGCCCATCTAAACCATAAGCATGTGCAATGCAAGGTCAAACAAGAATCTTCTTTTCACGTAATCCAGCATGGACTGCCGCTGTAAATCTTAAAATTAACTGAAAGCCCAAAAATGAAAAACCGCAATCAGCAGGAATATTAAGCAGAAATACTTCACTTTGCAAAATCAAGGCGTTTTCAATGCATTTTATCCCTATTTTATATGGAGTATATGCCCAACACATTTTACACCGGGGAGGAGGGAGCAAAAATGCCCTCAATTTAACTCCTAAACTAAAAATCATGGGAGCCCCAAATTTAGCATACAGGTTTGTGTTCACCAAAAGTTTTTAGAAAAATTGATTTTGAGTTGATGACGTCATCATTGTGACGTCACGTTCATTTGTTAAAAAATGACGTTATTTTTGTGATGACGGCACACGCGTTTCAAATTTTGTAAATAGATTTGTTTTTCGATACTGAATCATATAAAAGGCCTAAGTCAAGTTACTTACGTCACAAAACATCCTATGACGTCATTTTAGTTAAATTTTGGCCAAAAATGCTCAGAAAAATGACTTCAGAAAACCTCAAAAACCGGGAAACTTTCAGTTACCTGAGCAACTTTAAATTTTCACGAGTTATTTGTAATGGATTTTGACTTAAGTTGAAGTTGATTTGAAACAAAAAAACTTTATTCTGAAGGAATTTATCACAAAAAAAATCGATAGAAGGAAAAAATGTTCTCCCGGCGAGTAAAATAGGATTGACGCATTTTCAGAATCTTTGGTCTTTTCTGAAATATATCTGTTTATTTCAAATTCGGTAAAGGGGGTTTGGGAATCTCTTAACTATGACCCTTGTGTTAGCCTCCCTCTAAACTGGTTTAATATATAGTATTCTGATTCCTGCTTAGTCTTTAGACTTTCAGCAACTAAAAAAAAATTATAATAACGAAAAAATGTTCTGTACCACAAAGTATCCGCAGTACAAATCGTCAAACTTCTCTCAACATTAGCTAGCACGTACCCCGCATGAAGTATAAAATGTCGAAGTAATTACACATTTTTTTCGTATCGTGTAAAGGAAGATAGGGCAATCAGAGCCATTCAGATTTATTAAACAGTACAAACAATACTGAGTACGATACAGCTTAGCAATTTTCTTAAACGTGATGCAATATAATTATTCTGTAATAAAACCTATAGGTGCATTACTTAAGTGTATGTTTACAGCAAAGCATTGGCTATCAAAAAACGTATCGCTTACTACAGTTTTTCAAATTTCAATTTTTTCTTCCCAAATGATAGCAGCTTGCAAGACTGCGTATCCAAAAAAAGTGGAAAGTTGCATTTTTCAAATTTCATTTCTGGACGTCAAATTGCTACGACTAAACGACTTGTACAAGATAATGTCTGCCCTCCACCGAAACATCCACAAAGAATTTACGATAATATTCTCGCTAAAAATTCTACAGATTGTTGAAGATCAGGTCTAATTATCTCAATACAATAAAAAATCTTTTCTTGAAATCAACTCTTTATTTTACTTGATAATTAAAACCTAATTAATTGTGGAACGATTTAGCGGGATGCATCCCAGCGCCGTTGGGCCTTTTTTGTAAGGAATATTGCACTAGTGGACTGAACATAGGCAACACTGGGCAGAAGTAACTGGTCCACGATTTGAAAACCGAATCTTCCGCGCCAGAGGCGAACGCGTTCCTGTTCGACCAATGATCTGGTGCAATTGTGTTCTTAATTATAGCAATTTGTCCGGTCATTTGTTACTTTTTTCAAAGTTTTATTAATCCGTGGATTAACGTTAATCCACGTTGGTGCATAGGAACGTATTATTTGATTATGCTGTTTTTACGTTTGCAGGCCAGATTTTTTTTAATGTTAAGTCGTTTTGCATGCGTCTGGCCTAAAGACTACCAGCGCGGAAGCCTTGGAAAGAGCCACCAGAACGGCGACTACTTAAAACAAGCAATGCAAAAAAAAAATTATGCTCCCACAGGATTCGAACTTGCAGCCTTTGGTTCCAACTAAATCTTTCACTTGTATCAATTTTTTTCAAAATTATATTTACAGTAGAAAATAAACGTGCCCATAAGTCGAACAATCACAGAGCAATCTGCAATCTGAATTTCAATCAAACAGGATACATCAATACCATGAAAGAAAAGTGCATAATCTTACATTCTACACAACATACGCGTTCGAGCAGCTTGTACACAGGTTATAAATAGATAGTCACAGCATAAAAGCGACAGGACATCAGAAATAAAAAAATACCGCTAAAGATTTGGAATTACTGCATTTTTGACGGAACCTTAGAGAAGCAAAAGTTGAAATGAGCTGGACAATTGCAAAAACTTGAAAATATTATAAAAAGTAGCAGCAAAGTTTTAGCGGCATGGTCCAAAATCAAACTTTTTTTAAAAATCGTTCTCTTGATTAAAGCCCTTTTTAAATAATTACTCGAATTAAATGCAATGTCATTTATTCTACTGCTAAGACACACACAACTGATTAATGGTCTTCTGTGAACCGATTAGAAGTCTAGATCATTATAAATTGTGGTTTACAGAACTCTGACCGAGCTTGGTGAGCAACGATGTAATCACAACTACAACTATTCTCACCAAACTGTTGCGACAAAAGGCATTATCAAGTTTACCATAATATTCAAATACAAATATATTTTATACAGTTCAAGAAGGTCGTTGAGAGAATGGGCAAGGGGGTATGAAGCAAAATACCACCCAAGCCTGGGATTTTTCAGAGAACTTGGGCTGATTTAGGTGGTCTGCTGTATGGGTTGATAAGAATCCCTTGGGATGGGATGAGATGGGACAGGCACGAACTGCTATGGAATGGAATGAGACAGAAAAATATGTCCCATGGACAAACCTGAGAATAAGTCAACAGCAGGTGCCCTTTAATCCTTTACATGACAAGAAATGAATAACAACCTAATCAAGCTACTAACTTCAAAAATAGATAATTGTTTTTACAAAAGACCAACAGTATACATAATTTGAACTAGTTTTAACCCTATTTTACACGCCGACAGGGGGATTTTTGCTCCGTATCGTTTTTTTTTGAGATAAATCCCATTAAAAAACACGTTTTTTTCAAATTAAGTTGACTTTAAGTCAAAAATCATTACAAGTAATACCTGAAATTTTGAAGTTGCTCCGGTAACGGAAACTTTCCCAATTTTTGAGTTTTTTCGAAGTCACTTTCCGAAATCTGAGCACATTTTGGCTAATATTTAACTTAAATGACGTCATAAGACGTTTTTGTGATGTAAATAATTTGACTTTTGGCATTTTATGATTCAGTATCAAAAATCAAAATTTAAACCGCCTGTGACCTCATAGCAAAAATCACGTCATTTTTCAAAAATATGGCCGTGACGTCACAATGATGACATCATCAAGTCAAAACTAAGTTTTCTAAAAACTTTCGGCGAACACCAACCCGCATGCCAAATGTGATGTTCCCATGACTTTTGGTTTAGGAATTAGCTAGGGGGCATTTTGCCCCCCTTTTCCGTGAAAAACTCGTTGGTCAACACACCGTGTAAATTAAAGCGTTTACATTTGGGTATAACAACTTTTAAAGCGTAAATTAAAGAATTAAAAATCAAATCAATTCCTTATACTTGCTGTATTACGCCGAAGCGAGTAACGAATTCATAGTGCCCATTTCGCTTCATTGCGCCCAGGCAATACAGCTTCTTTCAAAATGTTGCAGTGGTGGCTCGCCGTTGGCAACATTAAGTCTAAATTGACCCGCTCCATATTTAATCCTTAGAATTCCCGCGTTAGAAACGAGTCCGTTACCGCTCGACCAACTGGCCAGCATTTAATATGTGCAAAAAATATGTGATGGCTCACACACGCATTATTGCGCATAAAGTAATCCGTTGGCAACAAAACAAACAGATGTAAATATAGTCGTTTATATAGAACGATATCAGTGTAACATACTTCGTGCGGAACAATAATCCACTACGTGTAACCGGACGACTGCGATGCGATTGTGCATACTACGAGGAAGCATACTGAAATCAAATTTGATTGTCATCTCGAAATCCATATTCGCAAAAAAATTATAATAAAAAAACAGATAAAAGTAAAAACATTACTACAACACTACCGGCTTTCCTTCACATTCTTTTTTCTTTTAATGCTTTAATTTCAACAAACCATTGAAATCATTTGCACCCTATTGAATGCATCATTACATTCTATAGCTTATATTTCTATGCTGAGATTTTAGCCTTTTTGCACGGAGAGGAAAATGCTTTTCCCTGTCAATTTTTTTGTGATAAATTCTATCGTAAAATTTTCATTTACTTCAAACCAATTTTTGACTCAAAGTCAAACTTATTGATAATTAACCCCTAAAGATATAAAGTTGGTGAGATCAGAGAAAGTTTCCGAATTTTCAGACTTGCCAAAGTCGTTTCTTATTTTGACTCATTTAGCTTAAATGATGTCAACTATTGATGCGTTTTTTGTGACGTAATCAGCACTCTGATTTAATCATTTTTTGAGTCAAAGTAGAAATAATATGATTGGCAAAATTTGAAATTAGAAAAAATTTTGGTGAACCCCGAAATTCATTACTGAATTCTTCGCTACTTCCTGCCAACGCTACGCATTTTACAATTTTAATACATAACAGTTTTTGTGCATGGTGACGTCATCATTTCTTTGTATTTATTAAACGACAGTATGACTAAAAGCAGATTGAAAAACGAAGCTATATCAAAAGCCATGTTTGATAATCTACGATGGCTTTTCCGATCTATTGCCAAGTTGATAGTGAGCTGCAATATTATATCAACCAAAATGGAGAGAACTGCAAATATGAGGGTCTTTTTCAAAATAACTTTTATTTTGTTGGATGCGTAATTTTGTCGGTGAGCACTGCTTTTGGATTTCAATTTGGAGCCACACTCTGATGAGATAGAAACGTGCTGATTATCTCTGTTTGGGTTTGTGATAACCTTGCTCATAATTGTTTTCAACTTTTGTTGCTGTAAATTTGCAATAACCTTTTTCTCCTGAAATGCTTGCGCATAGAACAACGCATACGAGAGTAATCCCAACAATGCAACATTGTAGAAAGCTACCCCGATTATTGGAGTTAACCAAGTCGCTATGTGCACTTCATAACCGGGACGTAGCACGCAACCCATGCTACTGGAAATGTAAAACTTCGGTGCACTATTTAATGCCACAACAAAAATTCCATAAGCAACGATAAAAACAATGATAACAAAGCTGAAGCACTTAATTAGTTTGTTGTAGTTGAAATTGAGCAGCCGATTTGCAAAAAATGCTTGTTGACGAGACCACAAAAATAATGCAACGAAAAAGTGAACTATTGCATAGAACGAATAAACAGCATCTACTAGCTGATCGCAAATCCCACTTTCAGAGTTGCTATACCCCAGATTTAAAAGCAGTAAATTTGTAACAAAACGAATTAAACAAGCTACTGCACATCCTATAAGAGATCCATATATCAATCCATTGTTCAAAACATCAGAACTGTATTTATTAGCTTTACTCCATTTTTTGTTTGTTATTCCGTAATGTATCAAAGAAATAAGAAGCCAAAAATCAAGAACCATCAATGTAACATTAACCACAACGGGAAAGATCCAGTCTAGTTCAGTTGCATAATTGTATGAAATGTTTTCTTGTGTCACATTAGAATTAAATACATTTACACTGGTTCCACTCATTTGCATTGTTTGTATGTTTCCCACAGCGACCCAAGCGGTGTTTTGTCTGATAGTGAAAACAACAAACGAAACCTATTATAATCAAGCTTTCAAGTAAACGCAGTTTAACTACGCACGGTACCTCAATTGTATATGCTGTTAAACAATAATTTTTGTTGTAAATAAAATTTATGAAAGAGAAAATACGTTTGTTTTGTAAAACCCGGTTCGATTCCCGAACTGGCAGTGCGTCTTTGCATCCTTGGGAAAGACAGTTTACACTTATTTCCCATTGGAGCCAAGCAGTCTACGCCTTATGGTGGCCCAGCCTAACGAAAGACTTGCAGACAGAACCCAAAAAGGGTGCTGTGCATTAGACGGTGTAGTTAGACAGGTGCAGAGGGTGTAGTTCATACGCTCGAGCAAACCCTAATGCATAAAATATTCCAATACAATCAAATGCATATATTGCAGAAAATGAAGTATTCGAATATTACCTGAAAAGGAAGACGCTCGATGAAACAAAGAACTATAGTACGGCTAAGGTAATCTAATACGGTCAATACACAGCAGGTTTATTACGTAGTTACTGCATACTTTATAAAAGCTTTAGAAAAGCATTTATCAACCACACTTTACCATGCCATGGTGTTATCGGAAATTAAAACTGTTTTTTTTACTTATTTTCATTCCATTCACTTCAGTTCCATTCTACACTGGCTCTACAATATCTCACATATAAATTCAATTAGATAAAATTATAACTAGATAAAAAAGCGATTCAATCCAAAGAAAGAGACTTGGTTTGAACCAAAGGAAGTCATATGAGCTAACAGTATGTTCCTCTTAAAAACCATAAATTCTATCCAAATTGAACGGTTTTGTAACTAATTCATGAAAAAAATTTCTGATTGTACTAAATCAACCACATGACTCTCTGATTATCATAAAATTTACTAATTTCCAAATTTATTAGCCGTCGGACTAATGACTCTTGTCATTAATGTTAAGGAAGTCTATGTTACAACTTCTTTTTCTCATATTAACCAATTTCTGTTAGCTGACACTGTTTTCTGTTTCGTTCTGTCTTTCCTTCCATAAGCATTAAGTAGGCATAAGCTCCGATATTTGAAGACAAAATTTATCAAACGAACGATAGCAAAATTTAAACTAGTGTTCCATTTAAATTTGGCCTCACGATATAATCTTGAACAATACACAGCATCTTTTCTTGGTTTTCCATTTGTATTAGTTTCATACAGTAAACAGCATCTTTTCAGCATAATTATATTGTCATCTCCAGCGCACAGACGAGAGATGATACTTCAAAACACGTGCATGCAGATTAATCTTGACCCCAGCAATTATTGCGGTAGGCTTGGTAGTTGTTCTACTGGCTATCAATCTGTGACGCTTGTGACGTAGGGTTCTGATTACAATATAACTAGACTCCACTAACTCTAAAGCAAACGTCACAATAGACTTTAAATAAAAATATTCTGTATTACACTCAAAACAGCACATCAAATAAGTAACTTTAACTTTGATAAACTACACAGTACACATCTACACTAAATTTAAATAACTAACAAAATACTTAAGTTGAGTTTGAGATAAAGACGTCGACGTTGAAATAATGATTGCTGAAAAACGATTTGTTTGAATGATCCCGATTCCAGAAAGAGCTTAAAATAAGTTTTTGCGTCTTGAGTTCGGACAGTGAGAAAAAGGCAGGGTCACGCCACCAATCAGCGCATGCTCTGAAGTCTGAGCAACCTTCTTGCAAAAGCCAAAAGCGACGCGAAGTTGCCTGATCACCACTACAAGCTGGTTGAGCAGAACCAGGCTTAGATTTTAGGTGAGATGACAGCCGTCACACTAGCCCGCTCCAGACGAGAGGCGAGGCGATAAAACACACAAAATGATGCACACAACAAACTTAAGCATAACACGAACTGTCTTGGAGTGTTCAGAAGAGTGCGACCCTTTCCATAACCGGTGATCTTGAGGGGTAAAAGTTCGATTTTATGTTGCTGCAACCGTAAATCATAAACATAATAGCGGTATGGAAACGGTATGATTGTTTCGTACGTACATTGATGATGACAAAGAGAAAATGTGTTAAAAGCTGCATGATGACAAAGAGAATATGTGTTGAAAACTGCATGATGACAAAGAGAATATGAATTTGTTGAACGGAATTTGCGGTAAATAATATTCTTAAGCTCGCAAGTTAACGAGTTGTCATGTGAACTGTGGTCGTACTAATTGTAACGATCAAGCCATAATGAAACAGTAGCATTTTATATGTCGGGACCAGTAAGCGAGTTATTACAAGTGCAATACAGAATATCTTTATTTTAAGTTTATTGTGACGTTTGCTTTAGATTTAGTGGAGTCTAGGTATTATTAGAACCTTACGTCACAAAATTTTTTTAAAGTTATTGTGACGTTCGCTTTTACTCAAAGTTTATTGTGACGTTTGCTTTAGATTTAGTGGAGTCTAGTTATATCATTATCACGTCGGGGTCAACACTTTGTCAAGTAAGATTCTAATAATAATAGAACTAGACTCCACTAACTCTAAAGCAAACGTCACAATAAACTTCAAATAAAACCGAACGTCACAACAGACCTTAAATAAAAATATTCTGTGTTACACTTAAAACAGCATATCAAATAAGTAACTTTAACTTAGATAAACTACACAGCGCACAACTTCACTAAATATAAATCCCAAACAAAATACTTACGGTGAATTTGAAATAGGGACGTCGACATTGAAATAATGACTGAAGAAAAAAGATTTTGCTTGAATGGTCCCGATTCCAGAAAAAGAACTCAAAATTGTTTGCTGCGTCTGAGTTTGGACAGTGAGAAAAAGGCAGGGTCACGCCATCAATCAGCGCATACTCTGAGCAACTTTCTTGCAAACGTCAACAGCGACGTGAAGTAGCGTGATTAGCATCCCAAGCTGGTTGAGCAGAACAAGGCTTCGACTCTTGGTGAGGTGACAGCCGTCACATACCTACACAGTGGTCATTGCTGTAATGACTGCCCGTCAGCCAAGAAGGTCTTCGGTTTGGACTATGCAATAGTTTATTAGTCAAGTTGTGCTTATCTAGTACATAGCAATAAGCTATCAACCATTTGGTCTCGTTCGTTCATATGAACCAGGCACTCTACGTCTGTCTAACACACCAAGGCAGAGCACTTTTTTTGGCTTTGTTTGCAATTTTTTTTTTCTTCAAACTTTTTTTCTTCAATGCTTTTCTCTTTTTCACCGCACGTCTGCTTCTACTCTACTAAATAAAGAGTTTATGGTCTGACTGACCACCTTCACGTTGAGCAACTTGTAGTCTATAAAAACTTGGATCTTCAGTATTAAATCCGAAGCTACAACACTCCAGATAAGCAGACGCTTTTTCTAAAATAGTCTGGGCTACTTTAATCAGCTATGCTTGTAGTGATACAAAAAGAATTATCAACAAATAAAAGATAGCTCATGACAAACTAAAACTTGTGAATCTTTCTTTTTTTGTCAACGTTTCCTTGATACACGTACCGGTCAGTGGCAGGGGCGTATTTAGGGGGGCATTGTGCCATGGCCCTCCCTTTGGGTCGCCAGGACTGGAAATTTGCATGGAAAAGTAAGCAGAATTGAGGCATGGCCCGCCCCTTTGCAAGTTGGGTATAAGGTTTGAGCACATAAAGGCTATGTTCTGAGTGTTTCTTCTTGGCTTTGGGTGAAAAATCGGACCAAATTTGATTGAAGACCTTTTTTTTTTGTTCTTCACCTGATTTTGGGAAAAAATTTGGACCAAGTTTGAGTGAAGATCTTTTTTTTTTTTTTTTTGCTCTTCACCTGAATTTGGGCGAAAATTCGGACCAAATTTGATTGAAGACCTTTTTTTTTGCTCTTCACCTAAATTTGGGCGAAAATTCGGACCAAATTTGATTGAAGAACTTTTTTTTGCTCTTCACCTGAATTTGGGCGAAAATTCGGACCAAATTTGATTGAAGACCTTTTTTTTTGCTCTTCACCTAAATTTGGGCGAATATTCGGACCAAATTTGATTGAAGAACTTTTTTTTGCTCTTCACCTGATTTTGGACGAAAATTCGGACCAAGTTTGAGTGAAGACCTTTTTTTTTTGCTCTTCACCTAAATTTGGGCGAAAATTCCGACTGGGTGGGACAATTTGGTTCAGACCTTTGCTCTTCTCACATTTTCTGAACTTTCTGCCCCCCCTCCCTTTTCAAATTCCTGCGTACGCTACTGGTCAGTGGTTAGAGCGTTTGTTACTAAAACGATGTAGACTCGGGTTCGATTCTCGGTCGGGTCAAATTGAAGATTTTGAAAATTGATATTTATAGCTTCTGACCCAGGCAACTTGCGAATAAGGCAACTTGCGAATCAACTTGCGAATTTTCAAGACCAAGACAACTTGCGAATCTTCACTGTCTTCTGACCAAGACAACTTGCGAATAAACTGCAATTACAACTACGTATCTCAACGAAGCAAAATCTTCACTTTCAACATCATGATGGAACAATACCGATCTAAGTAAGGCTTTTTCAAATTACATGAAAGCCAGTTAATTTCTTTCTATCCGAATTGGCACATTTGATTGTACTTGTATCAACAAACAATACCGAAACTATAGGCTACACAGTTTGTAACCGAAGTTGTTTTAAGCTCTTACACTGCGTGAGTGATTATAAAATTCCCACTTCGCAATTCTCCTTCTTCCTCTTTTAAAATAATATAGCAGACTAACGATAACCGAGGTTTGTTTTTTTGTTCAAAGTTCTTGTACCAGAGGTGGAGTCCTCGAGGAAGTCCTTGGCATCGAGGACGTCCTCGAGGACACATTTTCAAGTTCTTGGCCTTGGCCTCGAAGCCTTACGTCATTGGCCCCTAAGCCTTAAGTCCTCGAAAATTGCCCTGTTCTCGGCTCGAGAACAGCACTATTTTTTGAACCGTTGAAAGTTTGTTGGAAAACGCTAGAAGCCTCGCGGAAAATTTGCAAATACCTTTTTTGTTTTCCGCAATTGGAGCATAGGCTTAGCCAAGCGGGCCTTTCCCCCAATAGAAATTTCACCAATGACAAAAATGCCTATTGTTTCTTCAGCTTCAGTTTCTTTTTAGCATTTTCCGCTAACACCAGTAGCGAACAACAATATTGAAGACCAAGAGCCCCGGGACCCCCTCAAATCAATTTTTGCCAGCCAATTTAAACGTAAACCTGGAAGAAATGGATAGTTTTCGTCCTAAAAGTTGCTATCTCAGGATCACATCTAGCCTTTTTATGAACGTAATGCCTTAACCAAGGCCGGATTTACCACAATATGGCGCAGTACCAGCTAAGGGCCCTGCGCTCAAATCTTAAGACTTTTCATGATCTTCACCTACATTTGGCAGAAAGATGTTGCAAAACCTTCGAAAGTGCCAGCGGCCCAACGCGGTGTAAATCCGGCACGACAATAACATGGTAAGTAAGCGTAACCATCTATTGTACTATTTTTCAATAACAATTCATTAATTCACCTCCACTGTAAAATATTGCACGTCTCTACTTTAAATTTCTACTTTGCCGCGAAGAGATTTGAACCCAGGAATTCGTATACTCTAGATTTAAACGTAATGCAGTATGCAATCAGTATTTCTTACAGCTACTGCATTAAGCGGCGAAGAATTGTCCAAACTGACCTAATTTTCTGTTTTGCGTTTGTTGCACATCCTCTTTGTAACGTTTATGCGTTCAATTTAAATCAATCAGTTAGTTCTGCAGTGTCGACACGTTTCAGAGTTTGCAAGTCTTGAGCGTTCTCAGTAACGTTGAAAGGTTGGTAAGTAAAAAACAAAAAAAAATCAATATACGTTACTATAGGTACCGGTACCTTTTACGTTATAATAATATTAAACTATATTAGCGTGAGTAATAGTGCAACCTTACGTAACAACTAATCTCGGTTGCTGTCCCGCTACGGCTTTGGCAGCATGCCGCTGTCTAGTGCATCCGAAAATGAGTACATTGATGCTGCAGGTTTTTCGGTTGTCACGAACAAAAAGGGTTTGAAACGTAAATCGCAAAAGCACAAGTCATACCCGAACAACTCTAGTGACGAACTTTCAAATTCCAAAAAAAAGGCAGCGACTACCCAGCTACGGCCTGTTATTTTGCAAGCAAATTTAGGTGACAAAGGAGGTAGACCTCTTGCCTCTTATAACCCTATTACAATCGATAGGTGCTTAGGAAAAGCCATTGGGCAATATGAATCTTGCAAGCCAATTCGAAACGGCAATTTGTTGATAATTTGCAAGATTAATAATCAGGTTAAGACACTGTTAGATCTGGACTCTCGATCTGATTCTGCAGGTAATTCTATCCCAATAATTGCATCTACAACCAAACCTCCTGGTGCAAGAGGGGTTGTTTATAATGTACCTCTTGACATCACGAATGATGATTTGCTGGAATGTCTAAAACAGTTCCAGGTGAATAATATCAAGCGATTTAAATTCAAAGACGCGGAAGGCAAAATGATTGACACTAAAACAGTTTTGTTGCATTTTGATTGTCCCGACTTGCCCCCGCAGGTTCAATTGGGATATTTAAAATTTAATGTTAAACAGTACATCCCGATGCCATTGCGTTGTTTTAAATGCAATCGTTTCGGACACATTGCAGAAAAATGTAGAGGCAAAGAACGGTGTGCAAAATGTGGCAAGGAACGCGTCACATCTTCTTGCAGTATCACAAACGTAATTGCAATGAAGTGTGCTAATTGCAATGGCAACCACAGTGCTGCAAGTAAAATCTGCCCCAAGTATTTACGAGAAGCTCAAGTACTTAAATATCAAACCGAAAAAAAATTAACGTATGCTGAGGCATGTAGGAAATACAACCGCGCTACCAACAGCCCAAGAAACGCGGATGCTAGACAGTCTCAATCACTTTCTAACCTTAGAGAATTTCCTCCTCTACCAGCATCAAATGGGGCTAGTCCGATCAACGCAAGGCCTTACTCGCAACAGGTCGAAAAAAACCCTGCCGAAAATGATGTCACTCAAACCTGCGTTGAACTTCATGAAAATAGCTGCGATGCTTTGCAAATTGATTCTGCAACTAACTTTATGTTTAGTAATCCGATATATTTCGTAGCTATTTTGACAGAGGTCATTAATCAAACTTTGCTTGCAACAAAAACTAACAAAGAAATTGATATCTATTAATTTATTTCTGACTCTGCAGGAAAACAAATGGGAATTCCCATTGACGTTGAGCAGCTAAAATCCTTGACCTAATGTCGATCCATATTTTACAGCGGAATTGCAGATCTATTTGTAACAAAATTTTAAATCTACGAAGTTATTTATCCACTTTTGCTAATTTACCAGATATTTTATTGCAGGAGACCTACCTAAACAAACAAACATTTTTTTCTTTAACAGGCTACCAAGTGATAAGAAAAGATCGAAGTAATGGAAAAAAAGGAGGAGGTATTTGCTTTTGCGTTAAAAACACTGTTTCTTTTTCAGAAATTAGACTACCAGAGCGCAGTAACAGTATAGAAATTATGGGGATCAAAGTAAGTAACGTGGCAATTTTTAATGTGTACAATCCTCCATCAAATTCAATAGACAAAACGTGTCTGTCATTCATTACCAAATTTCCTAAGGTTATTATCTGAGGTGATTTTAACGCCCACCACAAGATGTGGGACTCTGGTACCCCAAATCAAAATGGTATCAGCTTGTTAGCCTTTATCGAAGAAAATGACTATTCATTACAAAATACTTCCAAACCAACTCGCATGATTTTTAACGCAGGATTAAAATGCTCTCTGATTGATCTCAGTATTACTTCTCCAAGCATTTCCAGCAAATGCAGCTTGGAGGTGACCAATATTTTAATGGGAAGCGATCACTGTGTCATTGACACTAAAATCAATATTAATGTTTCACATTCTTCACAACATTTGCCTCGGTGGGCCTTTAAGCGGGCAAACTGGGATGCATTTTATCATCTATGCGATTTGGATATTAATCATAGTTTAATTTCGGCTGACGTTCATGATTTTCACAACAATCTTACTTCCACTATCATGGACATAGCTAAGAGAACCATTCCCACAACAAAGCCATTTAGTAAGGTGACGGTTCCGTGGTGGAGTAAAGCTTGTGAAATTGCGATTAATAACAAAAAACATGCTTTTAATCGAATGAAACGAACTCGCGACCCTCTAGATATCGTAATTTTTAAACGTGCTCGAGCCAAAGTTAAGTTAACTTTAAACGAAGCTAAAAATCGTCTTGGCAGAATTACTGCTCTTCGCTTTCCTCAAACACCAAACTGGGTCAAGTTTGGTCAATATTGAAAAGGTTTAACAGGCAACAAACCGATTCGCACATTCCTACGTCACACCAAAATGGTGTGACAGGCACCAATGATCAGCACAAAGCGAATATGCTTGCTAACCAATTTCATGCTGTTAGCAGCAATGACAATTATTCGAATGAATTTAAAAATAACTCAAGTAATTTTTCCTTTCAGCTAGCTCACAAATTATCGTTACAGGAACATCAATACAAGGAGTTTAACGCTCCTTTTTGTATGACAGAATTAAAGGATTGTTTAAAAACTTCCAGCAATACTGCGGTTAGTGCTGATAACATTAGTACAGAAATGCTCAAGCACATGCCCGAGCATTGTTTACAGACAATTTTGCTTCTCTTCAACAAAATTTGGTTTACAGGTGAATTACCTGTGTTCTGGCTCCATTCCATAATTGTTCCATTGCACAAGCGCAACAAACCTACTAATTTACCTAGCTCTTGCAGACCAATATCTCTAACCAGTCATTTATGCAAACTGATGGAAAGAATGGTTACGGTAAGACTTAGATGGTATCTGGAAAGTAATAATTTGCTTAACCAATATCAGTCAGCCTTTCGTGAACGCAGAAGGCCTCTCGATCATCTTTTGCGCTTACACGACGCAGTGCATGAGGCACTGGCCAACCAAAGATCTGTTTTAGCTGTTTTTCTTGACATCGAAAAGCATACGATTTAGTTTATAAAGATATCTTATTAATAAAACTATTAAACTTGGGTGTCACTGGATTTATGCTAAATTTTATTGCAGCTTTTTGACCAACAGATCTTTTCAAGTACGAATCTCTTCGGCTCATTCACACGTCAAGCACATACACAATGGTGTTCCGCAAGGGAGTGTGCTAAGCCCTTTGTTATTTGCTGTCATGATTAACGACTTACCGACCTGCGTAACTTCCGAAGTTGCACTTTTTGCAGATGATATGTGTTTTTGGGAAACTGATACTGATATTAAAGTTTTGAACAAACTAGATCAATCCTCACTCAAGAAAATTAATGCATGGTGCAATATCAATGGTTTTAAGATGTCAATTAACAAATCTGCAGCGCTTCTATTTACAAAGAAGCGTAAGAACAAACAAGTTTCTTTGATCCTAAACAATCAAACAATTGAAGTTAAACATCAATTTAAATACTTGGGCATTATTTTTCAGGAAAATGGTTTGTATAATGCACATGTTAGTTACGTGCATGAAAAACGTCTTAAACGCATTAATTTGCTTCGGATGTTAAAAGGAACAAATTGGGAAGTGTCAAAAGACCCTCTTTTATGCATTTACAGGGCATTAATTTGTCCAATAATCGAATACGGAATGGAGATCTACTTTAACTCTTCCGATTCAACTTTAAAACAAATTAAGAAAATTCAAACTGAGTGCTTGAGGATATGTGCTGGAGCAATGCGTAGCACTCCTATAAATTGCTTGCAAGTTCACTGCAACGAAATGCCGTTAAAACTAAAATTTGGACAACTATGTTTGAATTTCAGAGCTTACCTGGGAACATTTGTCAATCACCCTAGCTCATCTGTCGTTCAGAACAGTTGGCAAGAGAGGTCTCCAGATAATCCTGGTTTCTGTTCTTTTAACATAAGAACAAAAGGTTTCTTTGATAAACCTAATATGAATTTAAATGCTATCGTCTTGCCCGACATTCCTATTTGGCTGATTGACAAACCGGTTATTGATTTAAACATATTTTTTCTTTGCAGGAAAAATGATAATACTAATTTAATTAGGTCTTGTTTTTTATACGTAATTAATACTGATTATGCGGATTTCACTTTTTTATTTACCGACGGTTCTAAAAGTCAGCATGGCAGCAGTTCTGCTTTCTTTGCACCGCAAACAAATACAAAAAGATCAATCGCGATTAATAGCCTTGGATCTGCTTTCTCTGCCGAGCTTTATGCTATTCTATCTGCTTTACATTGGATAGCCATAAATCGACCCTGGAAAAGCCTCATTGTAACCGATTGTTATTCTGTTTTACAGGCTCTAAATTCGAAGAAGTGGGGTAAGCATTGTATTTTGAATAAAATTTTGTTATTGAATCACTATCTAAATAACTCTAATTTGAAAGTTACTTTTCTCTGGGTTCCTAGTCATTGCGGGATTTCTGGTAACGAAATTGCTGATAACTTAACCAAACATGTTTTCAGATCTGTCGTACAATGCTCATCAAATGACGTTCAAATTAAGCGAGTCGAAACTAAATTATCTTATTCAGAAGTCAAATCTTTCATTCGGGATCACATCTACGAGAAGTGGAATCGTCATTACATCGCTTATCCCGCCGGTGGCCAATACAAAATTTTATTCCCAAATGTCCAAAATGTACCTTCCTTTCAACCAAAAGAAATTCTTAGACTTCAAACTGCTCATTGCTGCTTAAATCAGCATCTATTTAGAATAAATTGCCATGACACTGGTTTATGTTCCAAATGCAAAGTTCCGGCAACTGTCCCACATTTTCTTTTTGTTTGCCCAAATTATTCAACTGATCGTAATATTCTGAAAAGTGCTGTGGAAAAATTAGGCATTAACTTTGATTTGAAATCTATATTATCAAACAAGGTGGTGTATCCCCATCTTATTCACTCCTCCAATCGGTTCATTTAAAATGTTACTGGCTATCGTTTAATCTAATTACTACCATTTTGTGTAACAATCAATTGCTTAAAAGAGCTTATTTATTCTTTTTAAGTATGAGTTGGCTTGGGTGGGGCAAAGCCAAGCAGGACCTATTGCTCATTATTATAAAACGTTTTCATTCACTTTTTATGCTTGATTTTTCTCCACCGCAACCAATCTCCGATTGTGTTTCTTCTTTGTTCAATATATTTCGTTCAATATATCGTAATTTGTTAGTATATAGTAATACATGTAAAGTTATAATTGATCCTAAAAACATTTTTAAAAGTACCTTTTCTCTAACGATGTGTGCCTAACAAACTTTGTTTACCAACTTCCTATAGTAAAAGTGTTTCGTATTTTATAGTAAATTACTCTGGTAGATCTGTGCGGTTATATGAAATGCTAATAATTTTATTTGTGTTTCTGTAAGGTTATTTTTTGAGCGCTTCTGTGGTGATACCAGGCGCCTGCTGTCGCTTCAAAAGTACTGGCTTTTCTTTTTTTTTTTTTAAATTTCAACCACAATTTTTTAAATCTACAGCATTTCATATATCTATCTGTGTTTTTTAGTCAATTTTGTTATTGGTGCTGATAAACCACCGCTGTTATAAAGCGCCACTATTCACAATAATAATAATAATAATAATAGCAGTTGAGTCTTGTCTACGTAAGGTGAATTATTTTGCTGTTCAAACCGACCAGCTGAGTAAGTTGCTGAATTTGAAAACGGCAATATTCAAAATTTTCAAGGTACGTACGTTTTCATTATGATTATGATAATTTTAACAGATAAAAATTTATTGCTAACAACCTTGATCTAGTTTGGGAATAGTAAAACTTAGCTTGCTCTGCGGCCTTTCTGTACTTTAAATAAACTCGTGTTGTGTTTTCACTTTTAATGATACTGAGATATGAATTGTTAAACTATGTAAACTTTGATAACTCACGTCCTGAATGCAATTATGCTAGTTTGCACCTCTCATTTATTACGCTTCCACTTAATGTCTCTAATCGAATTATATTAACGAATCCCTTGCACTTCAATTTACGTTTGGATTTTAAATTATAGAGCGAACCACGACATTGCCACCACACGGCATTGTCAGCTGTTGTCCGCACTGTACCTGTTCTCTCCGTCACTTCAACATCGGTTGGGCGAAACAGTTTGATACGTTAAATGTTCGAAATTACGGAATTCAAATGCTAATGATTGTTTAGTTAACGTGGTACTAAATATGCATAGTTATAAAGATTTTCTCTTCGAGTAGGATGTTTTTTGTTGTTTCCCATAAATAAGCCTTTTTTTGTTATAATTATGTTGTGTGCTTTATGAAGTTTTGCCTCTGCGCTAATGTTAATTTTTCGCATTGTTTTTAGCAGAAACCGCTCGCTCGCTTATTTACCCGTTCTTTGTTTTTTCCTGGCCGCGTAATAAACAACGATTTGATCAACACGTTTGGTAGAGAATCCGACAGGAGTTAAAGAACCAAATCGAGATCCGAGTTCTGAGCGCGTTTCGCTGTTAGCTAATCACCTTTGTTGGCATCCGGAGTGCACCCAAACCACTCAATAAGACGGCTGCGCAACATCCATCTCGCCAGTTTTTAATCACATAATACTTAAAAAAAAATTAGCCGTGGAAAATGCTGATTGAACAAATCGCTGAACTTCAATTGAGGGGGCCTGGGCCCCCTGGCCTAACATAACACTTCTATAACTGGTTATTTTCATGACAAAACAAAAATCTCTAAGGAAAATGTTCAAGTGGGTTTTCATTTACTGCTAAAATGCTCCACGAAACAATGCACCTTACTTCCCCCTACCTGGACCAAATCACGTACAATTAAACTTTAACACCAAAATGCAAGATGTTAAACGTGTTTTGGACTTAAAATGCAACTAGAAGGAAGATTAAACAATTTGATTTTTTTAATTGTCTTTCAAATGTCAAAAATCTGGTTCTTTCAAATGGCTCTAAACATGTACGAAATGTGATTCAATGGCATTGATATAGCTTTTTTCCAAAAAATTACAAAAAATCGACCATCAGCTGGGGGCCCCGCCCCTAGACCCCCGTCTGTGATGCGTTTGAGTTACACTGGCTTTCTCAAAACGTCTTCAAAGTTACGTATTTGCACTTTTCAACTATATTAGTTTAAGCCCTCTCCCTTTGCACAATCCCAGTTAAGTGCCAACAAGCAAATTTTTGATGACGTCATTGCATGTGATTTGTGGTTTAGGCCTCCTCAATCAAAAATTCTGGCTACGCCTATAAATTGGAGATTGCCTGAAAAAGTTTTCCGAAGACCTTTTTTTTTTTGGAGAACACTTGTGGCTGAGTCCTTGGTCCTTGACCTTGGCCTCGAGCATTCCTGTCCTTGGCGTCGGATTTTTTTGTGTCCTTGGCCTCGAGCCTTGTGTCCTCGACTCCACCTCTGTCTTATACAGTAAGTAACACCGTAGCATGCCTGGAAGTTTTCAAACCCGCTTGAAAAATTTTCACCTAGCAGCAGAAGCGTCCGCAGAAAATTTTCAGTGGTAGGCAAGCGAATTATCCAATACCTACAGGGTCAAATAAAACCTCGCAACTGCGACTAAGTGCGCAACCAGAATATTGGTAAGGGAGGAGGGGGCTTCGGGCTTGAACCAAAAGTTAAAAGTGATTCTGCTTGAAAAATGTCTAAATTAGGCGGCGTGTTTAGCAAACTGGTACAGTTATTCACTTTTAGATCAAATTTTGAACGTTATTAAAGCTATTTGAAAGAAGAAAGTTTGCTAAAATTTGGAATCCAGTTGAAGCTATTAAATTAATAAAATGCCCTGCCTTTTCAGCCTCTCTTTAGTTGCAGATCAAGTAAAAAAAAAAAAAAAACGTGTAAACGCTTGCAGATTTGGGTTGTTTTCCAAGGGACTAGGGTATAAGAGCATGGAAGTATTTCCGGGGGGGGGGGGGGGGGGGCATCGTGCCATGGCCCCCCTTTTAGGTCGCCAGGATAGTATAATTCGCATAGAATGGCATGCAAAAGTGCGGCATGGCCTCCCCTTTGTAACTTGGGCAGAAAGTTTGAACACACAAACGGACAGAATCTCGGTGAAGACTTTTTTTGGGCCAAAATCCGGACTAAATTTGAGTGAAGACCTTTTTTTTGGTCGTCACCTACTTTTGGGCAGGAAAACAAACTGATTCTGAGTGGAGAAAATTTTCTTTTGGTGTTCATTATTCTCAAATTTCCTGCCCCCCTCCCCTTTCGAAAATCCTGCGTTTGCTACTGTATAAGAGGAATCGGGGCTTAAAGTCCCTTAGCCATCCTGGTTGCGCAAATAAATGCAACCTGTTTTTTATGTAGCAATGTGGAGTCAATACGTTTACAATCGTCCGGTTATTTGCGAAAATGTAAAGTTTGTTTATATCAAAACTGGTACTCAATAGCCGCAGTTACAGTGCAATATTTCAACCATGGATTGGTTTGTCAAAAATATCACAACAGAAAACATATTATTACAACAACTAATAAAATTGAGTTTATGAGAAGCTATGGCCAACATACTGTACTATAATTAGTGTGCTTAACCGGTCAGTTTGATTAAAAACAGTAAAGCTTTATTTAAAATAGTAAAATTTATAAACGTTTCGGACTTGGGTATGTCCATCGTCAGTAAAAACAAAGTCTTATTGAAAAAGTCATTGCTGAGTTCTACATGTTTAGAAATTTTCTTAATTCGTCT
Organism: Trididemnum nubilum; assembly: GCA_963965965.1. Lineage (NCBI taxonomy): Eukaryota > Metazoa > Chordata > Ascidiacea > Aplousobranchia > Didemnidae > Trididemnum > Trididemnum nubilum. The sequence continues at coordinate 42,912,927 of OZ014473.1, read as the reverse complement.
ACATTTTATAACGTAGAAAAAGAAAATTTGAAAAAAGAGGCTGATAGAACAAGATTTGAGAAAAAATGATTGGTATTCAACGCAATTAAATACTGAATAGTCTACCCCGATCCCCATAATGTTTTTCGATCAAGCCTAGGTTAAGCATTTTGCATTAAGCGATTCAATTTAACTGCTCCTTTTTAACCATTTTCAAGCTTTTAATGTTTTACAATCTTTGTTTTTGACAAATATTACCTCCCTCCCCAAAACAAATCTTTTAAAAGTGGTTTTGAACACGTTAGGGTCCATATCACTGCAAAAGACTACCTAAAAAGTGAAAAAAGTTTGGCATTTCCCATATTGTGCATTTTGATTGACAGCCAGGCCAATTGGAAGTCAATAGACCCTTGGCCCATCCTCTGGCTAAGCTACTATTTGCAAGTTTGGGTTTGATTGCGGTCTCTGAACAAAATTAATTTAGTGGCCGATTAATTACTATAGTAATTTAGAGTTTAACTGTTTACCTGTTTAATGCACACTAATTCTTGTGGCAGTTGGTACGCATTTAATGCTCTATTTTCTATTAGTTTAAGCAGGATTGTTGCTTTGCTGTTCAATGCTACAAAATTACAAAATACGATCCATTGTTGCGTTCTGATCAAATAATCAGTAGGCACGACTATAATACAGCAAAAAAACTTGTTTAAATCAAATCAAATCAAAATCAAGTTTTTCATAATATATTCGCTCTATTACGTCGAAGCATGTGGCGAGTTTGCGGAGCCAATCTTCGCGTCATTGCGCCGGCAGACAACGCTGCTCTTTTCCAAGAAATGTTGCAGACAACGCTGCTCTTTTCCAAGAAATGTTGCAGCGGTGGCGAGCAGTTAGAAAAACTGTGTCCAATTTCACCAGCTGGAGATTTGAACCTTAGTCCTCTTAGTCCTCCCGCTCCAGAAACCACCGCGTTACCGCTCTACCAACTAGCTGGCAGGTAAAAACTGTACTCGTATGACGATTTGCGTAGAACACAATTATGTTTCTTCTGCACCCTGCCCCCCATCCTTTGCATCAAAAACGGTGAAAAACTTGACAAAAAGTTGTTATCTTAGTTTAGATATAATTAGACTTGTTTTACGAAATTAAACGTAAAAAAATTTGGCATTCTATTTCCTAGGAGGGACAAGTTTCCCCGTTGCGGGCGCCCTTGCTCAAAAGTAATTTACAGTACTTGTAAATGGCAACAACAGATATGTTGAACTTCACCTAAAAGTTTGTTGAAATTTACCTGAACAAAGAATCTGGCTACGGCCCTGACTGTTGAATTATTACTTTTTATGTTTTGTGCCCTATTAATCCACAACAACATTGTTTAAAAATAGCTGAATGATGCTTCTTTTACTTTAAACTTTTCAGAATTTTTGTCCCCACTAAATAGGATCCTATTAAATGAGTCGATTACTTAATTTAGTTATGATAAAAAACAAAGTCAATAAAAAAATGTACAATATTCTATTTAGTAGAAGATATTTTGAGTTTCCCTGAAGCTATTTTCTATATCATTCAAATATTTTACCTAGAATGGATGTAACCCTATTTTACACGAGGGGGACTTTTTGCCCCCTTCTGTTTTTTTTGTGATAAATCCCTTAAATAAAAGATTTTTATTTCAAAACAACTTGACTTTGAATTAAAATTTACTACAAATAACTCTAGAAGATTTGAAGTTGCCAATGTAACAAAAGTTTTCCATTTTTGAGGTTTTCCTTTGTCACTTTCCAAAATTTGAGCATTTTTCAGCCAATACTTCACTTAAATGACGCCATAAAACGATTTTGTGACATAAACAACATGACTTAAGTATTTTATGACTGCGTATCAAACCAAAAACCTATGAGCAAAGTTTGAACCAAAGGTGAAATCATCACATAAATAACGTCATTTTCGAAAATATCACCGCAAAATTTGAACCGCCGGTGACGTCATCACAATTATGACCTCATCAAAACCAATTTTCCAAAAATACTTAGGGAGCATTTTGCCCCCCCCTGAATAAAAGGCGTTGGTTAAATACCCTATATGAAATAGGGTTAAATTTAAATTAAAACCAGCAAAACACCTTTACAATGATGTTCCCAACAGGCTGTTTTGCCGTTATGCTCTTCAGAAGGGGAGACGAAACACTAAAAACATTAAAATTCAATTAAAATTAAATCCAATTTGGATGATTAAATTTGATTTTACTGGTTAAATTATTCCTGAAGTGATATAGGCGGAGCTGGTGTGATAGTTTTCTGACTCCTCACGTCTTGCGATCCTACTTCATTTGACAAACACCTTATAATGCTGTCTCTACGTCTAAAAGGGTAATCGTTTCAACCCCTGTAGTGACGCAGATGAGGCGGAGCTCCCATTGCGGGCGAATTACCATGTTTCGAAGTCAAGAAAAAAAGATTTCATTTTAGAAAGAATTTTAGAAAAAAACAGTTTTAGAATATTTTTCAAAATTTCAGAATTTAGAATATTTTGAAAATTTAGAATAATTAGAATATTTTAGAAAATAAGCTTAGTTTATTTTAAACTTGATTTTAGAAGAAAAGATTTCATTGAAAAAAAAATGTTTTTGAATTCGATTTTCTTTTGTTTTGTTTGAATTTCAATGTTTTACGTGTTTGGTCTGTGGTTAATATCATTTTTTTTGATTTAAATGTACTGCCACCCCCCTGCTTAACAGCGAAACAGTCTGTAGGGGGCATTATTTTATAATTATTTTTACTGATTTCAATTTTCATTTAAATTTTATCGAAATTCTAATGAATGTGAATTATTATTTGTGCAATATAAGATTGAAAATGACCTACAGGGGTGAAACATCTAGCCAATTCCTACAATTTACAATAGCTAAAATCAAAACATAATTTCTAAAAGTTTTTATTCTCATTTTGTGGTTGCTGTTGCGAAGATATTCAACAATTACAAAAAGATATCGCTGCCAAAAGTTTTTGGAAACGCAGAACCTGTTCTCTCAACATGAACTTTCAGAATTAAAAAGAGAGTGAATAATATTTACCCTCCAGTAACATCACATGACCTACACAATTTGATAAATCACATCTTTTTTTTTTGTAAATTCAGGCTGAGAGAACAAACTCAAAGTTTCCAAAAACCTTTTTAGGGGGATATGTTTTTGCATTTGTTAAATATTTTTGCAACCGCAGCCCCAAAATGAGTACAAAAACTTTGAAAAATTATATTTCGATTTTAGCCATTGTAAACCACCGAAATAGGCTGGATGCTTTACCTCTGTAAGCTAAAGTCGTAACGTCTCATCAATGAATGCTGTAGAGTAAATACGTATATCTAATTTTTTTGAGCTGGTTTTTAACCATATTGTTTTAGTCAAATCTTTTCGCATTGCACCGTTTTTCTGTTCTTAATTCAGTTCATTTTGTGTTTCAACTGATGATGAAGTCAGCACATCGAAATTAATTTTACTCTTTACTGCAGAGATCGGCAATTTTTCTTCGTCACGGGCCGAAACCAATCTCAGCAGGCTTCGGCAGCCAGTTTAAATTGGCTTGAGTAATATGTCTCATCTAAATCTTGATGAAGACTCAAAAATAGGTCATCGGCAGTTTTTTGCCCAAATTCAAACCAGTTCTCTGATCAAAAAGAAAAGGAAAAAGGTCTTGAACCGTTTCCCAACTGAAGTTCACACTTTACGAGAAAGTCGCTGCCCGGATGAATTTTCTTGGCGGGCCAAATCCGGCCTTCGGACGGTAGTGTGCCGATTGCTGCTTTACAGTAAGCTACGCCAAATGATGTTAATAGAGTTTTCGTTCATTTTCGGTTCTCGGTAACAATTATGAGTAAAAGTTAATTTTTGTAGAAGAAACTACTTCGCAGGAAATTTTTATTTAGGTTTTAATTAATTCTGGCTCAGATCTAAACAAAAATCTGAAATCCTAACTTTCAAACTAACCCCAAACCTAAACCCTAACCCAAAATCAAACCTCAATCTTAACTCTTGAAAAAGTAAATGAAAAATGCGTCGATGAATATTCTTCATTTTCGTTTTAGTCTATTTAACACTAAAAAATTTTTGGTGAAGTAAATTCATTAGTCACTACCTTTTTTTTAATACGCGAGCATTCATTCACCATACAGTATTTTCCCGGCTAAATAGAAAAGGTGGAGTCGAAAGCACAAGGCTTGATGCCAAGCCCAAGGCCAAGAACAAAAAAATCCGAGGCCAAGGCCTGACTTTCCTAGGACAGACCCTCTCGAGGCCAAGGACAGAAATGTTCGAAGTCAAGCACCGAGAACACAACGCGCTAGTGTTCTCCAAATAAAAAACATCGCAAAAGTATCGCAAATTTTCCGCAAAATTCAGGCGTTCTCTAAAAGGTCTTCATAAATTATCCGCGAGGTCTCTGGAGTCCTCCAAGACGAAGAAAAAAAAATGGTCATGAACTTGGCTCATTTTTAACAAATCAAAAAATTGTGTAGTTTTCAGCCGAGAACTAGGCATTTTCGTGGACATGTAGGCTTCGAGACCAAGGACTTCAAAATATGTCCTCAAGGACGTCCTCGAGACTAAGTACGTCCTTAAGGAGTCCACCTCTGCTTAATACGTTTAATAAAAAAACACACCTTGCATGCAGCTTATGACAAACTCTGTCTAAACACAGCGATGTTTGCAGACACAAAAAGAGATCAATTACGGGAACACACAGCGTGGTATCATTTGTCTGCAGAAAGATGGCTGCCAACTTAATGACCGAGAAGTCTATTCCGGTCTCCCTATCGACATTTTGATAGTGTTTTTTTTCTTATGAGTGTTGCTTTGTTTAGTTACTTATCAAACATAAATGAATTAATCAATTAATCCTAAAAAATTCATATACCAGAATAATGATTACCGGTTCATCACTTTCTTTGATGGACTATGTATATTCTCAATATTTGTTCAAGTACTCTTATAGTGAGAGCATGTAAGATCAAATTCATTTGATTGAGTTTTACTCTCGAGCTGAGCTGGTAACTTTTTCGTCTCTGGAGCGGAAGATTTGAGATTCAAATCTCGGGCCAATTAAATCGGACACATTGTTGCCAAACGCTCGCCACCACTGCGACATTCCTACAAAGGGAGCTGTGTTGCCTGGACACAGTGACGCGGAGATGGGCCGCGCAAACTCGTTACACGCTTCAGAGTAATACAACGAGTATACAATGAAAAATTTGATTTTGATTTGATTTAAATTTTATAATATGTGGCTGATTGTGCGGGGTCCTAGATTAAAGTAATTACTCGGTAGCGTGGCCAAAATGGCAAAAAACATCGTTTTTACGACAAACCTGTTTGCATAATCTAAGTTCAACCCGCACCCTGATCACGTTGTTGTCAATTTTGAATAGGACCTTTACTATGATTATTTTGGATAAAACGTTTTACTATGATTCAAAAAAAGTATATTTAAAAAAATCGATTAGTAATTGTTTTATCTAACCAAAATGTTACCATACCTAAGAATTAATGGCCTATAAAATTTAAGTAACTTTTTTCTCTCGGCGCTTCAACGCACTTGTAATGGTAACATCAGTGCAAAGTTAATAAGTAACATGAAAACCAATACTGCACGATATCGAAATTATTAAACAGGGGCAAAACAATGTTTTGAAGTTGGTTTGAAGTATATAATTGAAAACTACATGGAATTTTGTAAGCATTTTGCAAAAACTTATCACTTTCCGCTACGTCGTGACTCAGTGATGTCATTTAAAACATCACTGATCCTTCCCCTTCAAAAAAATGAATAAATGAACTAATCTCTCAAACTACCAAAATGAACTTCACAAAATCATCCATCACAGGTGTTTGGTACGACTTGCTAAACTCAGTATTTACGAGCTAATTTCTAATTTATAATAGCTTCGCTTTTTTATAAGGAAACTTTTGCAGCACACTTTTTTCCTAGCCAGTACATTTTGAGTTGATGCTGGCTGTGTTAAATTTTGACAAATTTTCATCCACATTTGTTCTTAATTTGGTCTTAAGTTTTAATGGACTACAAAATAACATAAATTCATTGTTGTTTGTTGTGAAGTTGTCGTTTGTTATTGATCATGATCATTGAAATAGTCCAATGGCAAAACAAAAAAAGACTAGATAACTTACGAATTCATATTATTACTTACGAATACATTCACCGGCCCTTGTTCAAAATTTTTTTCACGCCAAGGGTGGCATTTCCTTCATTTGCTGTTAATTTTTGAGCAAAAATGAGCCTTGGTTTCAAAAATGCCACTTCCATGCATGCAAATACCCTGAAAGTGAAAAACAATGTCTGTTTAAAATTAAAAATAGAGTGTATTTGTCATTGATTGATGAATAGAATGGATACTTAAGTAATTAAAACTAATCAAATAGAGTTTGAACTCAGACATTTTTGCACAAATCGTAAACAACATCCGGTATTATAAAATTGATTTTATAACCCGTACACATTGCAAAACTGCTTTACGTAGAGTGTATTGCGAACTGGATAAGTACAATCACCGACAAGAAATCAAAATGCAATGGGTCTGCTTGGAGCTAATATGCGGGACATAAACTGATGCTGATGAGTTTTATTTGGCCTACTTAATATTTCCAAGGATTCTTCGAATAATTATTAATTAAGTCATTCATACCTTGGTTCAAAGTAAAGAGCATTTTCGTAGGGTCTTTATGCAAAAATTAAGAGGAAAATTTTTTGCCTCTTTCTTTTGTGTAAAATATTAGCTGCAAGAATTTTAATGTGATTCAATTTAAATGCAAACGCTCCACGGATTTTAAGATACATGTAATTCACTTTGAGCACTTTACTCTAATATGGCCACAAATTGAATTTTCACTCAGGTTAGATTTAATATTGTCAGTGGACCTTAACCTTGACCATAGCAGGGAAAAACTTTGGTTAATTTTGAATTTACGTGAAGCACCAACATGACACTTTCTTGTTTTTAGCATACAATTGAAAACAGTGTCTGTTTAAACTTCCACTCAGAGTTTTCACTCAGTTTGGACTTTCGTGTCAGTGGACCTTAACGTCGACCATGAATTGAAAAACTTTGGTTCAACTTTAGAACTTTAATGAAGTACAAACAAGGTATTTCCTTGCTGTTAGCATACAATTGAAACCAATGTCTGTTTTAATTAAAAACTAGACAAAATTCATCATTCGTTGGTGAATAAAATGGATACTTACGTAATAAGCTATCAATTAAAATAAATACAGTATAATGAAGTTCGAATTTTGTGCTAAAATTGTTGACAACATCCGGTATGGAGTAACGCATTTTTTCAGTTATGCAGCGTACGCTATTCGAGCTTGTTATAAGATTCAAAAATGAACAAATATTGTTCACCATAACCCGCGTTATTTTTAACTGGCCTCAAGAATAATTATTTTCCACCAATTCGAAACTATAAGACATAGGAGAGCATAGATTTTATTGAGATTAGGCCAATTCTATTGTACTGCAAGAAGAATTAGATTTTTCTGCTTTAGTGAATTACTACCTGATTTAGAAAGAGCAGATCTTAGTTTGAAAAAAGTTTAACTATTTAGTTATTGTTTAGCTAGATCAAAATTTCTTAGCGTAATCAATACCATTACTTTAACTCAATTAGCATTTTTGGTGAAAAATCGTCTTTAATCAGCAAAGTGAAGGATTAAACTATATAGCATTAAATCGGCCTAACAATAAAAAGAAAATTAATCGTTTTAAGGAGTCAACCGTTGGCAAAACATTGCGTGTTTTATAAACTGGCAATCTTGGATTTCCGAGGTACAAAAACACTCAAAACCACCTCTTTTCCTTTTGTAATAAAAACACTTCAGAAATCGCATGATTAAGGTACAGCGCTGAAATTGCAGTTTTTGATTTCCCAAAAACTAAATTACAAGATAAACTAAACTTTTTTTTTCATCATGATCCCCAAGCTAAGAAAGTATGAAGACCAATTTTTTTAAGACGACGCGTACATTTATTTACACATGCGATTGCTGAATCATTTTTGAATTTTTCATGAAATTGTTGGATTACAGTTTGGAAATTATTTTTGCTGAAAAGAATCATGTGAAAGCGTAAAAAGCAATAATAATAGTCTTTTCCAGAAAAAAACTGCTAAAAAGAGAGGCCCCATGATAAACGATTGTTCCGAGGCGAACTGACAATGCTTTGACTAGAACCTATACTACATATAATTGGGACTTCGCGTGAGCGGGTAGTACCTTTGTTTTTGTTCGCGAGTTTTGTCATATGAGGATCGGTTTGCTTGATAACCAGCAAGCGATAAAACCTTGAAAGCTGAAATTTAGACTCAACATAAGAATTAATGAAAGCGAAATGTGTGCCAATTTGGAAGTTCTGGGTCACGTGATCGTGAATTGAGACAAAAAAAACAAAATGAAAAAAACGGCAAAAACATAAAAAAATCATAAAAAAAAGCGGACGCTGCAATTTGTGCCTAGAACAGAAATTCGAGATCCTTAAGTCAGATAAAGAAACAACCCTCAATAAGCGATCAGAAATCCTATCTGAATGTCGACGTAAAAATAAATTCAAATTGCGCAATTTCAAAGGGTCGTAAACCCAATTTCCATTTTTGATTACATTTTATTGCATTGTTATGTCTTTATTTTTCATAACTGCAATTGGCATTCATGGGTAGATTTTGTCCGTATTCTAATTTGGATTGATTTGCTTTATTTATTCAATCCAACCCACTTTCTTCTTTTTGTTCATTCCGGCGTGTATTATCATTTTATTTCGTTGTAATTCTTGTCCTACAAAAAACGCATCATAATTTTTTACTCTGCTAAAATTTTCATCTTTTTATTACGTCATAACCATTATATAATCATTATATCTATAATAATTCCGTACTTATGCAGGAACAACCATCCAAAAACATTCATAACATTTTATTTACTGTAATTTCATTTTGGGTTTGTCAGCGTAGGGGTAGGACGTATGGCTGTGTGGGTAGGGTGTAACACTCCGACCAACTTACCTAGTGGCTAGTCATCATGGTTTGTGAAATGACCCAACTTGAAGAAAGAAAAAATTTTTTTTGAAAAAAAAAAATTGTTTAAGCTGCCCACACTCCCCTTTTTTGTTTTGCCCCCCCCCGCGACCCCCCGATTTTTAATTTCTCCACTTCTAGTGATCATAGAGCTCTAATTTTGGTGTCAAAAGTTGCAGGATACCAAAGTTTATATCTAACTTCTTAACATACCATAGCCTTAAAACCTTTAGTTTTACTGTAAAACAAGAAAAAAGGTTTTCGAGGGCAAATTTTGCCATTTTTGTGCCATTGTTTGTATAAGTTAATGTTTTCAACTGAGTAACTTACAGTTGCTATAAAATCTCACATGCAAATGAATCTTGTGCAATTTGCATTCTTTGTTATTTCAGCTTATTAATACCACTTATGAATAGTTTAAAAGTAGAATTACAACACCTACAGAAACATAATTAACTCTGTATGGAGATATTTTGAAAAAATTAAAAAAAAAAAAACTGGCTGTTTTAACATTAGCTTTCCTATGTGATCAAAAACAAACTAAAAACTACCAAGATAATCAAACCTGGAGAAGAGTTAGAGGTGGGACTATAAAAGATTTTTACAAAGAAAAAAAGGAGTAACTGATATGCATTTAAGTGTTTGATGAGCTGTTGTTGTTAGCCTATTAACATGAAGTAATAGTAGCTCCAATTTTTATAGAGCAGTAATGGTCTACCAATGCAGTTGTAAGGGAGCACTATTTTCAAAATAAAGTTCATTTACGCAAAAAAAAAGTTTAAACTGATGTGTTTTGCAGAGATTTTAGCAAGTTAGTTTTGAAAATCTTTAGCTAGAAATATCAAGATTTGATTGTCAACTGCGATATCACGTCAGAATATTCTAAATAAAGTTAGCGTGATGGAAAAGCTGACCAAACTAAGTTCCTTACCAACGCTGCAAAATGTTATACAAGGGTATTACTGGAGGCAGAATGAGCGTAAAGCTGGAAAGGGAACCAATTATAATCCAACTATATCTGAAGTAGCAAGCTTGTTGGAAAGTGACATACGTCAAACTTGGATTTTTGCTAATTTTGAAAACACTTTGCTGTCATCACCAAAATTTGTGAAAAAGTTTAAACCAGTATACAGCTTCTTTCCAACTTAAAGGCATAGCCCAAGGCAAGAATGGCATCCCCTAGTTATTTGAAAAAAACTTGCTGATTTTGAAAAGCAATGTCATGAGCTTTTTGACATTTGTGCATGCAAATGTAAATTTTTATTTGATGCTACTGTGGAAGAGGAAAACATTCCTTGCAAGGATCATTGGAGAACTAAATTAATTTGTTCCTGTCCAATATCTGCCCGAATTCATCCAAGGAAATTAAAGTTTTTACTTGATCAACGTTCAGAACGTCGCATGAGATCTTGCAAGATGCTACTTGTTGATCGTAAGCTGACAAATTTTTTATCTGTAAGTTTACAGACATCAGAGCTTACAAAGTGTGATGCCCAGCACATTCTTCTCTGTTTCGCTTGATTGTTCAAATTCGCTTGGTGATTGACTTGAAGATTCCTTTTCAGATGAAGTAATCAGGTTGTCTATGTTTTCTATCGGAGCCACTTCTACGCGAGCTCGTTTTTGGCTACTGTTGCGGTAAAATCTTTTCATGTTGTCTTGACTTACAGCTACATCAACACCTCCAATTCTCATACGACGTTCTGAACGTTGATCAAGTAAAAACTTTAATTTCCTTGGATGAATTCGGGCAGATATTGGACAGGAACAAATTATTTAGTTCTCCAATGATCCTTGCAAGGAATGTTTTCCTCTTCCACAGTAGCATCAAATAAAAATTTACATTTGCATGCACAAATGTCAAAAAGCTCATGACATTGCTTTTCAAATCAGCAAGTTTTTTTCAAATAACTAGGGGATGCCATTCTTGCCTTGGGCTATGCCTTTAAGTTGGAAAGAAGCTGTATACTGGTTTAAACTTTTTCACAAATTTTGGTGATGACAGCAAAGTGTTTTCAAAATTAGCAAAAATCCAAGTTTGACGTATGTCACTTTCCAACAAGCTTGCTACTTCAGATATAGTTGGATTATAATTGGTTCCCTTTCCAGTTTTACGCTCATTCTGCCTCCAGTAATATCCTTGTATAACATTTTGCAGCGTTGGTAAGGAACTTAGTTTGGTCAGCTTTTCCATCACGCTAACTTTATTTAGAATATTCTGACGTGATATCGCAGTTGACAATCAAATCTTGATATTTCTAGCTAAAGATTTTCAAAACTAACTTGCTAAAATCTCTGCAAAACACATCAGTTTAAACTTTTTTTTTGCGTAAATGAACTTTATTTTGAAAATAGTGCTCCCTTACAACTGCATTGGTAGACCATTACTGCTCTATAAAAATTGGAGCTACTATTACTTCATGTTAATAGGCTAACAACAACAGCTCATCAAACACTTAAATGCATATCAGTTACTCCTTTTTTTCTTTGTAAAAATCTTTTATAGTCCCACCTCTAACTCTTCTCCAGGTTTGATTATCTTGGTAGTTTTTAGTTTGTTTTGATCACATAGGAAAGCTAATGTTAAAACAGCCAGTTTTTTTTTTTTTTAATTTTTTCAAAATATCTCCATACAGAGTTAATTATGTTTCTGTAGGTGTTGTAATTCTACTTTTAAACTATTCATAAGTGGTATTAATAAGCTGAAATAACAAAGAATGCAAATTGCACAAGATTCATTTGCATGTGAGATTTTATAGCAACTGTAAGTTACTCAGTTGAAAACATTAACTTATACAAACAATGGCACAAAATGGCAAAATTTGCCCTCGAAAACCTTTTTTCTTGTTTTACAGTAAAACTAAAGGTTTTAAGGCTATGGTATGTTAAGAAGTTAGATATAAACTTTGGTATCCTGCAACTTTTGACACCAAAATTAGAGCTCTATGATCACTAGAAGTGGAGAAATTAAAAATCGGGGGGTCGCGGGGGGGGCAAAACAAAAAAGGGGAGTGTGGGCAGCTTAAACAATTTTTTTTTTTCAAAAAAAATTTTTTCTTTCTTCAAGTTGGGTCATTTCACAAACCACAATCGCTAACCAAAACCAATTTTAAAAAATGAGGTTCAAAATGTTACACCCTACTGTGTGGGGAGAGCGAGCATCGTTTTCTTCTTCAGGGCTTGAATGCTCGTTGTCGCCACATAGCCAATCCGTCACGCAGTCGGTAAAAAAGGTTGGTTGAGATGAAATAATGGATTGTTTCGTCGCTGGTGAGCACCAATTTATCTTTTCTAACCATTTGCTATTATTTTGTTAAGATCTACTCCCTGATGATCGCGGTAACGCGTGAAACAGGCCTGTAGAAAATACATGAAATAACTTTCAGCCATAAGCGTGTTAAAAAAAACGGCAATATTTGGCTTGAAAAGTCATTAATTCGCTTATAATTCCAAAACCACTTGACGTGCAGAGCTAAAATTTAGCACACTAGGGTGTTTATGAATGCTTTATGCAAACCGAGTTCTGAAACGCTCGTTCACGTGACCAAAGTTTTACAGGCCGAAAATGCGAAAAAAGTTGACGGGTTTGAACCGATAAATCTAGGTGATTACAGATACGGATAAAAAATGGTTTCTGGTTTTTGAGCACACTATCAACCACCTTTCTTTTGGTTATGTTCGTTTACCCCAACTTGAAATTTGCATCTTTTTTTTGCTTTTTTTCTTCTACCGTTATCTACTTTTAAACCGCTAAACGCACTGTATTCAAAGTTTGAGCGATTGAAGGTGTTAGGGAGGACTAGAGGGCGACTGAAATTGGGGCTGCCAGGTTGGGAGGATCACCCTCAATTGGATCCTCCAAAATTTTGACTTTTTAAACCGTTATAGCTAGATGGGTCTAATTTTAGGAATGGGTAGATATTAAAAATAAATCAAACCAAGCAAAAATTGGGGGTGCCACGACGGGGGTTTCCCCCAAACGGACCCCCAAAATTCAAACTTTTTAATCTTTCAAGCTAGATGCATGAAATTTTTAAGGTAACTAAATATAAAGCAAAAATAAAATTTGACAAAATTTGGGGGTACTAAAATAGGTGGTTTCCCAGAAACGGGGCAGCCAAAATTCAAACTTTTTAACCGCTCACTCTACACACATGAAATTTTCAGGATAAGCAAATACGAAAAACAATTGATAAATCTTGGGGGCATCAAAATAGGGGTTCTCCTCAGATGGGGCTGCCAAATCTTTGAAGTTTTAAACCATTAGAGCTAGATGGATCAAATTTTAGTAATAGGTAGACATCAAAAATAAACTAAACCTAACAAAAATTGGAAGTTCCAATATGAAGGGTACCCCCGGAACGGGGCCTTTCAAAAACTCAGAGTTCGTAAACTTTTAAGTTAGTCACATGAAGTTTTTGAGATAAGTAAACACAAAAGAAAGATAAAATTTGAAACAGTTTCGGGGTTCCAAAATGGGGGTCCCCCTTAAAACGGGACCACCTTAATTCAAACTTTTTAACCACGCATGCTAGACACATGGAATTTTCAGGTTTGGCAAGTATGAGGAAAAGATAAAATTTGAAAAAAATTGTGGGTACCAAAATAAGGGGTTCCCCTGAAATGGGCGTGCTAAAATTCAAAGTTTTTAACAACTCATACTAAGATACATGAAATTTTCAGGATAGGCAAATATGAAGGAAAGACAAAATTTCACAAAATTTGAGGATATCAAAATTAAAGGGATTCCCTTCAAACAAGGACACCAAAATTCAAGCTTTAATTAATTACGCTAGACTGATGAAAATTTCAGAATAAGTAAATATGAAGAAAAGATAAAATTTGACAAGTTTTTTTGGGTAGCACAATCGGGGTACCCCTGAAAAGAGGACACCAAAATCCAGACTTATTAATCGTGTAAACTAGACACATCACAATTTCAGAATACGCAAGCAAAAATGAAGGAAAGATAAAGCTTGACAAAACTTGGAGCACCAAAATGGGGGCCCTTTAAAATTTAAAGTTTTTAACCATTCAAGCTAGACGCATGAAACTTTCAGAATAGGTTAATATCAAATAAAGATAAAATCAGACTAGGTAAATAAAACTTGACTAATTTCAAGTGCCTCAATTGGGGAGTCTTTCTCATACGGGTCCATGTCAAATGGGCCCCTCAAAATTTTAAAATCTTTATTACAAAGTACTTAAGCTCGACAAATTAAATTTTAAGAATACTGGTAGCAGTAGCGTACGCAGGATTTTGAAAAGGGGGGGGGGGGGGGGGGGGGGGGGGGCAGGAACTGCAGAAAAATTGAGATGAACAAAGATTGGAATAAGAAATTGTTCCACCCAAAATCAGTCCGATTTTTTTCCCAAAATTGGTGTGAAGAGCAAGAAAAAAAGGTCTTCACTCAAATTTTTTGAGCAGGCCTAAAACAAACGGATAAAACATACCCTTTGTGTGATCAAAGCTTTTGCCCAACTTGTAAAGGGAGGGTCATGCCGCAATTTTGCATTCTATTCTATGGTAATTATACTATCCTGGCGACCCAAAGGGGCGGGGCATGGCCCAATGGCCCCCCTAAATACGCCCCTGACTGGTAGGCTAATATAAGAGAAAGATAAAACATGCCAAACTTGGCAATACCATGTTCGACAATTAGCCCTAAAATGGAATTTCAAAATATAAGATGAATTCTCACAATCAATAAGTATCACAGAAAAGTAAAAGAGTAAAACTTATGGGATTACTCCAACATTTAAGACGTTGAAGTACTTGAGGTTAATGGCTTTGTTAGATTTAAGCTGGATGCCGAGTTTTTTTTACCAAACTGTCACTTTGTGACGTTGACAAAATCTACTTGCTCTTCAAAGTTTTGAACTATTTTATTAAGAAAGCTTGCGTGCTGAATAATGGATGTAATATTATCCAAAACTGCACATTATCCAAAACGTTGGCCGTTAGGTCTCAGTGCTAAATAGCGTTCTCAGTATAAGGATTGTTGTAAAATGCGTGCACATGTTTCTAGCCGTGGTTAGTGTTAAGTTTTGCTGAGCTAGTAAAGTCGCTGGAATTTTAAACATCGCTCTATGTCATTTCATAATGAAGTGAAAAACTGCTGAGAACTTCTAATGGCTTTTTGATTGACTTTGATGACTTTTTGAGACCATTAAAATTTGAGAGCGAATAACCTCATGGCTGTTAAGATGAACTAAAATGAGCGTACGTGCAGAAAAAGTAGATAACTTTTGGGAAATAATTGTTTGACTTTGAACATTACACGTAAGTTGAGTAACTGTTTTCTATGTGAAGTCATTGTAAAGTTAGACTCATCAATGTCACTTTTAAATTTACAGAATCTGATTTTTTTTCTGAATTTTGTTTGTGTACGTATCTTTTTCTATGCTAATTGCTAAGGCAGGCATTGTTTGATTTAGTTCTTAAATTTTGAGAAAAATTAGTAGAACTGTTCACACATGTGCTGATATAAAACTCAGAGTTGTAAGTCGGGCCGGGCTTTTCGGGTCGGGCTCGGGCCGGGTTCCGGCCCGAAGTTCACAAAAATTTCGGGCTTAAATCGGGCCTGAGATGTGGTTTTTGTTTTAGGTATACAAAAATAAAATCGAAAGAACTCGGCAACATTACTAAATTTTTCTGACCTAACACAACTTTCGGTTTTTTCGGGCATGATTTGGGCTTCAAATTGGTTTTCGGGTTCGGGACTGGTTCGGGCTTATATTTTTGGGTTCGGGTAGGGTTCGGGCCTGAACTAGTCGGCCCGTTCACAACTCTGATAAAACTCTTCCTAAAATATACTGCAGTGGGATAATTGAGGGTGTAGATTTGATATTTAGGATAAAGTGTCAAATTTCTGGTCAAGATAATGTAAGTTACGAACCCAAAAATCGTATTGGCATTTTCAGATCAAAAACTTTTGTTCCTGTTGAAGCAAAAGGTTATACTATCGAAATTTTTGTTTTAACGAGGTTTTGCTTGTAACCGCAATTTTAACCATTGCGCTGCTCTGCTAAGTGAAAATTCAACAAACTCCTTAAAAGTTTAAACGAGAAAGTAATAAATATTTAGAGATATCTTTTCTAGACATTTAAATTTTGAAAGCCATTCACCACAAACTTGATCAAGTTAATGGAACATTATCGAATTCGAAAGCGATATACCTGTACTTTAGATCTGACTATCAACAACCATAAACACGTTTAACGCAGTTGAGAAGTTCTTTTGTTCAGTATAGTTACATACTTTTGCGAAGTCCCTGGATATCGCTTGCGATGTCATTTTATAGTTTCTTGCATTGTTACGATGGCTCTCTCAGTGCTACCGAAAATACGAAAAATTAAGGTTTAATGGTACAAAATTTGAACCTTGTGTTTTCAGTTTGAATGCTTCGACATTAAAATTTTTGCTCTAAAAAACCAAAATCCGACCATAAATTCAATTACCTTGTATGTTGTATATGATTCCAAGAAAATATATTTCTAGCGTTTGGCAAAGTTTAAATTTGTGATTGCTTCTAATGTTTGCACAAAATGTTAGGGTCGTGATTGCCCCCAATGCCGCTTTGGTGACGGGCCATTTATTTTGACAGCAACTTTGCTACGAATCACTTATTAGCAGTTAAGAATATACAGCTACTTTAAAAATATTTGTTTTTGATTGACAACACCGTCCAAGATTTTTCGGGGAAAAAGCCTTTTCAAGGAAAAATTGAAACTGTGGTGAAGAATATCATAACATCTTTCCAAATTTTTTGAGAGAAAACTGAGCAAGAAAATCTACGACTTGAATGTTTCTTTAAGTTTCTACTTTTATTCCTTTTCATGCGATGCTATTGCGTTTTAGTTTCAGTTATTGTAACAAAAAATTTAGCTATATCCCTCTGACTTACCCGTAAAATTATTTTGTACTTTGTGCTCTATTATAAATCAACTCAAGGTGTCTTTGACAACTGGAAAGAATATTGAGGCTGTTCATACAGTCAAGATGAAAGAAATCAATACAAATGTATTTAATTCTAATGTGACGCAAGAAAACGTTTCATACAGTTACACAACTGAACTAGACTGGATTTTTCCCGTTGTGGTTAACGTTGCACTGATGGTTCTTGATTTTTGGCTGCTTATTTCTTTGATACATTATGGAATAACAAACAAAAAATGGAGTAAACCCACTAAATACAGTTCTGATGTTTTGAGCAATGGACTGATGTATGGATGTACTATAGGATGCGCAGTAACATGTATGATTCGTTTTGTTACAAGTTTACTGCTTTCAAATTTGGGGTATAGCAACTTTGAAAATGGGACTTGTGACCAACTTGAAGATGCTGCATATTCATCCTATGCACTAGTTCACTTTTTCGTTGCATTATTTTTGTGGTCTCGTCAACAAGCATTTTTTGCACACCGGCTGCTCAATTTCAACTACAACAAACTAATCAAGTATTTCAGCTTTGTTATCATTTTTATTATCGTTGCTTACGGAATTTTTGTTGTGGCGTTAAATAGTGCACCGAAGTTTTACACTTCCAGTAGCATGGGTTGCGTGCTACGTCCCGGTTATGAAGTGCACATAGCAACTTGGTTAACTCCAATAATCGCGGTAGCGTTCTACAATGTTGTATTGTTGGGATTACTCTCGTATGCGTTGTTCTATGCGCAAGCATTTCAGGAGAAAAGGTCTACTGCAAATTTACAGCAACAAAAGTTTAAAGCAATAAATTGCAAGATTATCACAAGCCGAAAAAGCGATGAGGAACTTGCTTCTACCACATCAGAAAGTAGCTCCAAATTGAAATCTAAAAGCAGTCCCCATCGACAAAATTACGCATCCAACAAAATAAAAGTTATTTTGAAAAAGACCCTCATATTTGCAGTTCTCTCCATTTTGGTTGATATAATGTTGCAGCTCACTATCAACTTGGCAATAGATCGGAAAAGCCATCGTAGATTATCGAAAATGGCATTTGATATAGCTTCGTTTTTCAACCTGCTTTTAGTCATACTATCGTTTAATAAATACAAGGAAATGATGACGTCACCATGCAACAAATTGGATTGGTATAAAATTGTAAAATGCTGAGCCTTGGTTAACCCATCCTAAGATACCAGTGATGAATGCCACTAAGTGGCGTTGTATGAATGCGGTTTCATTTCTTTTCTGCTCTGGCTATAGTTGTTGAAGGCGTTATACTGGAAGTGGGCGAAGCACAACTGCCCAAATCCACCCAAATTCTATACCAGAACTTGAAGTTCACCTAAATTTTTTAGAAAATAATTTAACTTTTGCCAATCAAGTTTTTTTAATCTAAATCATAGAAGGCGCAATTCAAAGTGATTGTCAGAAAAACCGCCTCATCTGACAAGCGCGTAGCCAGAAATTCGCAATGGGGAGCTAATCTGGGGGTGTGGGGGCGGAGCCCCCAGCGCTCGAAAATTTTGTATGTTTTTGCAAAAATAGCTTAATTTTAGGGCTATTTTAATAAAAAATAGCGCTTTTAAAACGTAGCATAGAAATTGGCAGCGTAACATGATTCAACTGGTTGCATTAATGGGCTATGTGGGAGGTGGCTAATGATACCATTGTACTGTAGTTTTCTTGTTTACATGCTGGTAAATTACAAAATTCTCTTATTCAATAAAACTCACTCGGAGTAATCTATTTCGTTTATATTTTATGAAGAAAAATAATTGGGGGGACTAATGGAAAGATATTTGAGAGAAGTGATGGGTCATTAACTAATACTGAATAGCCTCTCTTGCTCCTGAGTTTATAATACATTTGTTGATAAAACCTATGTTTGGCATTTTTACATTAGCGATCAAATTTGATTGCTTATTTTTGGGCATTTTTAAAGTTTTCATTGATTTGTGACTTTTATTTTTGACAAATTAGTCCCCACCCTGAATATATGTTTCAAAAAATGCATTAAATCACATTTTAGTCCATTCCAGACAAAAAACAGTCTCAGAAGAGCTAAAAACGTAGTATTTTTCGTATTCTGCATTTCGGTTGACAGTCCAATGGGGGGAGGGGGCTAAGCCCCCTCCCCCGCCCCCCTGGTTACGCTACTGTCATCAGATCATTTAGGTTAAGTATGAGTCAAAAGGATAAAATGACTTCAACAAGACAGTTGAAAATTTTGGAAGCTTTTTTTGATTTCAGCAACTTCATATTTTTAGGGGTTACTAATGAATAAGATTTAGCGTTTGACTTTGATTTAAATTGACTTGAAATAAAAAAAATTTTTTAATAAGATTTCTCACAAAAAATTAAAAGGGAAAAACTTTTTGCTCTCCCTGTGTAAAATAGGGCTAAAACCCCAGCATATAATAAAAAAAAAAAAAAAAATTAGCTTTGGAGTATAATAATGCAGTTAATAGGTTGCAAATACTTTCAATGCCTTATGCAAATTAAAGCGTCAAAAAAAAAGCATAATAACGTGAAATAAAATCGATATAGTGCTTTAATTATTGTGTTTTGCTTTTACTTTTTGGTTGGGATATAGATTTCGACATGACACTCGATTTTCATTTCAATATGCTTCGACGTAGTATGCACAATCGAATCGCAGTCTTCTGATGATACGTAGTAGATTATGCTCTGCACAAAGTGTGTCGCACTAATCGTTCTATATGCAAACGATTGTACTATTTCATATCTAATTGGTTTAGGAGATTCCCTTGGTGGTTTCATGTAGTTCTAATTGGTTTGAAATTAACGGATTAATTTATGCGTAATCACTGATTGCGCGTGAGTGAGCTAATATGCATGTTTTTACACATATTTTTAAGTGTTTGCTTGTTGGTGAACGGATTCGTTTCTGGAGCGGGAGGTTTGCGATTCAAATATAGAGCCGGTCAAAAGTCTGAGATGCGTGGACGCAAAGACGCGAAGGTTAGCACCGCAAACTCATTTCACGCTATGGCGAAATATAGCGAGTATAATAAAAGATTTGCATTATTATAGGCTTTTTGTGAAAAATAAAACTATCTATTTGTCACAGTTATTTGCGGAATTAGTTACTTGTATTCATTTTCATTTCTTGCCATATGAAAGTTTGAAATACGTGTGTTGCAGACTTATTATACGTTATTGCAGCGATTGTTTGAATCCCAGGGCCGCTGAAAGTAGTTCCGGCACTATGTACAAAACAAAAACAAGTGCATTTCATCCAAACAGCAGCAAAAAGTTCTTCACCCAAATTTTGCTTGTTTTCTCCTACATTTAAGATGCAAATCAAAACTAAACTCAATTAGGCCTGATCACCTTCCAAATTTCAAGGGCATTGTGCTCTTTAACGTCTCACTATATTTGCTTCAGATCAAGGTCCAACCTCTCCAGGATGCTAAAACACTGCGGGATCTTCAAAAAATACCAGGGCTCGGTGGTATACTTCATACCTCAAGCCCATTCTTCTCAATGACTCTCTTGAACTTTCAATGACTTTACACTATCTGAATATATTTTTTGAATATTGTGGTAAACTTTATGATACTTTTGTTGCAACACTTAGGTGAAACAGAAGTAATAGTTATAGAAGTGATTATTACTGCACATCGTTATCTACCAAGCTTTTTTAGTGTTCAGTAAATTACTACAGTATAGGAGGTGAACTTCTGCTCGATTCACAAATTGAATATTCTCAAGTTTTCGCAGTAGTCCATTTCATTTCTGCTTTTGCTTTTCTACGGCTCCGTCAAAAATGCAGCAATTCCAAATCTCACTGTACATTTTTTTAAATTTCGATTTGCTGTCATTTGTTTGCTGTGACTGTCTTAATCATACATACAGTAACTACTGTGCAGGAGCTCGTATATATTGTGTGGACTGCAAGACCAAGCACTTTTCTTTTATTTTAAAAATATACTCCTATTTGATCGAAATTTAGGATATGGATTGCTCTGTTTTTGTTCGATTTATTGCCACAATTATGATTCTATCGTAAATATATTTTTGAAAATAAATGCATTAACTTATTGTGTGCTGGTTTTTGATAACAGTAAAATATAGTTTTGAAGTAAGTTAAGCATGAAACTTTAAAATTCCTATTTATCTTGACTTTTTGTGATTAATGAAAATCCGAAGTAAAATCAAATTTTGCGTATTTGAACAGCTACCTGAGTATATTTTTTGCTCTGGCCAAGTTGCTCATAATTTAATTGCAAACAGTGTAAAGACTATAACAGCAATCATTCTCAGCCATTATATCTACTGTATGTCCCAGCCAGCAGTATAACTTGCTATTATGTAGTATTCAGAGCTGGTCACCCGCTACTTGAAAAGTAGCGCCGCTGTCGCTGCCGCTATTTGGCAAAAAAAGCAGCGACGCTGTCGCTTATCGCTACTCAAATAAAAAAGTAGCGTCGCTGCCGCTACTTGCATGCAAAACAGCGGCCGCTGCCGCTTGTCGCTGCCGCTACTTTAAAAAAATAAATAGTAAAAGAAACAATGGCATTCACATACGGTATCTAATGTTGAAATTTTAACTTTATTTACGAAAGTTAATTATTCAAGCTTTTAAGATATCGGTTTAGGTTGCAATCGGCATTAGCAGGCTTAAATGGTAGACAAGTAAGCAAATCACCATTCAATTAGTTGTAGCATGCTCCTTTCTAAAAAGCAAGCATTTCAAAATGCTGATTGGCTGAACCAGCGCTTTAGAAATTACTTAGGAAGTTATCCTTGGTAGTTACACTACGAAGTTAAATTCCTTATCGCATTTTCCACGCAAACAAAAGGCAATAAGAAATATCGACTCAAATAAGTTAAGGTTTTGCCATTAAACCACAATGACATACAGTATTCAGCTTCTATACAATTCTGTCCCGGCTCTTATAGCTCTGAAGTAGTCGATCTGTTTATCACACTCTCGGCCCTCAACCACTAAAATAATTCTTCGCGTAGAGATCGGAAAGGAAAATTTATCAATCGACCGAGTTCCAAAACATTTCCTGGAGTTTTGTAGAAATAGTCGGTGATTCGCGTCCCTGCAATGATTTCGCCCAACTTTGACACAAAAATAGATCGAGCGTTTAAGATATTGGTGTTTTTGAAGTCGAAGGAGATATGTAGTAATGACGCATATGTTAAGCAAATGATGATCAATGCGATTCATGTTACACTGAGCATTTTTTCTACGAGAATAACTCCATAACTAAGTTATCTTCGATGCTTATTTATTACCTGGTTCTACTTGTTAGTTTAATTCTCAGCGCACTATAAATTCAATTATTAGTTTTATTGTTAACTATTGTAGCAAAACTTATTTTTACTACGCATTGACGTAACTACTCAGGCCGGCGCCACAGGGACATAGGCGTAGCCAGAGGAGGGCCCGAGCCCTTCCAATTGAAATGCTACCTATGTTAAAAATGTGACAAAAAAAATTGTTTCCTCAGTTTTTGTTTCTTTTAGCATTTTTTGCGTACAACAGTAATTAACAATAATATTGACGACCAGAGGGCCCGGGCCCTCTAAATTCATATTTGCCAATCAATTAAAATGTATAACGCGGATGAAATTAAAGGTTTTTATCATAAAAGTTGCTACCTCGGGCTCTCATCTAACCTGTTTAAAAACGTAATGCAATAACAGAGCGGAATTTATCATATGGCACAGTGCTAGGAGCCCTGCGCTCAGATGGTAACACTTTATTTTTGGTATACACTTATATTTGGCAGGAAGATGTTGCGAAAATCTTTCAAGTGCCAGGGGCCCCGCGCTATGTAAATCCGGCCCGGGCAATAACATGGTAATTAAGCGTAACAATATATTGTACGGTTTTCAATAACAATTCACCTCCATCCACCTCGCTAGTTTTTGCGCTAAAAAATGCTTTTGAAAAAAAATTATCTAGGAGAAATGCTCATTGAACAAATTATTGAATTTAAGTTGAGGGACTTGGGGCCTCTTGACCGTACATGTTCTCCTACAAATGGTTATTTTATGTAAAAACAAAAATAAGGAAAATCTTCGAGTGAGTTATTATTTACTACTAAAATACTTATAAAAATTTAACCCCAAACTGCAAAATTACAAACGTATTTTCGAACAAATTATACGTAAAAGGAGGATTGAACCAATTTAATTTTTCAATTGACTTTCAAATGTTTTTGATAATAATTTAG
This sequence comes from Trididemnum nubilum, assembly GCA_963965965.1. Lineage (NCBI taxonomy): Eukaryota > Metazoa > Chordata > Ascidiacea > Aplousobranchia > Didemnidae > Trididemnum > Trididemnum nubilum. The sequence goes on along the minus strand of OZ014473.1, from coordinate 42,889,724 downwards.
TTCTTTCAAATGGTTCTGAACACGTGCGAAATGTGATCCCAAAGCATTAAAATAGCATTTTTTTTTCAAAAAAATTTGAAAAATTCGCCCAGCGACCGGGGGGTTCATCCCCAGATTGCCGTCTGTGATACGTTTGAGTAAACTAGTTTACTTACACAAGTCTCCCAATTTAGATATTTTCATTTGTAACTTTTGCTTCAAGCCCTCTCCTTTTGAAAAATTCTTGGTTAAGTGCCAAACCAGGCCACGGCTTCTGATCTTCCATTCTGCGATATCTTTGTCCCACAAAAAGTTCCTCTTTTGAAAATTTCTGATGACGTCATTGCATGTGATTTTTGGTTTGGGGCCCCCCAATTAAAAGTCATGGCTACGCCTATGCACGGAAATGGCATTTCGAGCCGTGTCCCCCCCAAATCACTGCTTGTGCTACCCAAGCGAGAGTAAACTTTTGTAGAAGCACAACTAGCAAACATTTACTCAAAAACAGGTTACCGCAAACGATTTTTTCTATGAAACTGCAAGACAGATCACGTGAACGTAATCAAGTAGCCTAAGATTTTGCGATGAAGACCTTTTTTTAATTTTTTTGGTCTTCATCTTCAAATTTGAGGGCAAAATCCACCCAAAAGAAGGATAACTTAGGATTTGGAGCAAAATATTCACCAGATCGCTGCCGCATTCCGAATTCGTCTGGTCTCGGCTGCGTAAGCGTCACCCTACCCAAGTTTTTGTGCCCCCTTCCCCCCAAACACTCTTCTCTGGCTCCACGCCAGGTACTATACTGTTCTATTCGCAGTGCACGATCTATACTGTGGTCTGTGACCAGATAGCCAACAAATCATCTTTATTTGTTTTGCTAAATGCTAGCATTTTGATGAAATATCTCGGAAAACCGTCTTTGCGATCTGCAAGTTTTCAGCAATTTATCGAACTCTAATTATTGTATTTTCGTGAAAGAGATACTGCTCGAAATCAGCTTTCTTGAAATTGGTTTTATCAGTTCAAATTGACCCGCTAGTAGACCACTGAAATACAACAACAGTTTAACATTTATTTGTACCTTTTATTAAGGCTTTAAAAGACTATATTAATGACTCTGAAAATAAACAGGAAAAAAATACTCATACTTAAGAAACATAATAGATATGCGAACACTCGTCAATAAACTGATATTATGCTTAACGTGCCTTCTAAAACAACTGTGTGATCTGACAATCTAGTACGGTACTGAACTGTGAAAAGCGAACAAACGTAAAGGTGAAAAAGACAGAAGTGGATTACGGTAACCAGAAACTAATTAAATGACGTGACATATACAATGCGTACAAGATAAAACAAAAGACTGGGTTCAAATCTTATCACAACCACATTATTTGTTCAACTTTGATTGAGAAAAAATCGGACCACGTGCGATAAAACTTGTCTATTAATTGTCTGTTACGTTACAAAGGTCTTGTATGTTCTATTAAACTAAAATAACGAGATGACAAGAGCAGAGTGAAAACAAGCGGAGAGTAAAGACTCCAAACGGTAACGTGTGAAAATGTGAATTGAAAAAGTCTTGGAAGGAGTTTATTAGCAGTAGCGGCAGCGGCAGAATATTTGCTTAAAAAACAATGCTGAAGCGCTGCCACTTTTTCGGCTCAAAAAACAGCGGCGCTGCCGCTTGTCGCTGGTGACAAAAAAAAGCAGCGGCGCTGCCGTTAACGCTATCGAAAAAGTAGCGCCGCTAGTGGCGCCACTGGTTAACAGCGCCGCTGTCCCCATCACTTGTTTGAGGCCATGTTTTGGTTGAAAATCACACACAAGAAAAGAAAGAAGAAATTCCGACGACTTCGCATTTAGAGATCAGTAAAATAATGTGGCCACAAGCTTATCGGGCATATACGAAATCAGTCGTAAATTATATACTACTATTTTATTTATTAAAATCGATTTCACCCCAGCGGGGCATCATCAGTTAGATCCAAAAACAATCAGCGTATACTTTAAAACCAAAATCATCATAAAACCTATAAATAGACTATAACATCAATCAAATTGAAAAGAACATAAAATGGACTTTAATAACAGCAAAATTAAAGAAAATATAATACTGTAAAATATTGCAAAACCTCTTTCGCAAAGCAAATATATTGAAAACCTTGTTTTATCTACACCAATACAACATCAGAAAAAAAACTATACAAAAAAGTTGTTTAAAATAATAAACCCCTACAAAAAAAATATAAATTTTTTTTTAGTTATAAAAAGCGCTGCTAAGCAACCAAAAAAGTAAACATATCTCCAAACCTTAAAATGTAGAAAACTTAAATCTTTTTTCAAAAAACGGGTGGAATTGGAAAAGAAAACATTGCCAAACTCTTACCTTGGTTGGAAAATCCACAAGTAGGAAGAAAAGGACCTTTAATACTAACTACTCCTAAACATACTGCTGAATTATGATGAGATGGCTAACCAAAGAGAAATACGCCTAGGATATTTGAGGTTAAAGATAGAAAACTGGCTCAACTAAATAAATTTAACCTCAAATAGCCTAGGCCTATTTCTCTTTGGTTAGCCATCTCATCATATTTCAGCAGTATGTTTAGGAGTAGTTAGTATTAAAGGTCCTTTTCTTCCTACTTGTGGATTTTCCAACCAAGGTAAGAGTTTGGCAATGTTTTCTTTTCCAATTCCACCCGTTTTTTGAAAAAAGATTTAAGTTTTCTACATTTTAAGGTTTGGAGATATGTTTACTTTTTTGGTTGCTTAGCAGCGCTTTTTATAATTAAAAAAAAATTTATATTTTTTTTGTAGGGGTTTATTATTTTAAACAACTTTTTTGTATAGTTTTTTTTCTGATGTTGTATTGGTGTAGATAAAACAAGGTTTTCAATATATTTGCTTTGCGAAAGAGGTTTTGCAATATTTTACAGTATTATATTTTCTTTAATTTCGCTGTTATTAAAGTCCATTTTATGTTCTTTTCAATTTGATTGATGTTATAGTCTATTTATAGGTTTTAAGATGATTTTGGTTTTAAAGTATACGCTGATTGTTTTTGGATCTAACTGATGATGCCCCGCTGGGGTGAAATCGATTTTAATAAATAAAATAGGAGTAGTATATAATTTACGACTGATTTCGTATATGCCCGATAAGCTTGTGGCTACATTATTTTAATGTCCCCATCACTGGTAGTATTTGCAATCTCATCTACATTGGGCTCTGCAATAATTATTTTTGAAGAGAATTCGACTGTTACGGCTGTTACGGCAACTTTTTTATCAAGAAACTTGAGTACTCTGTTTTTTCTTTAAGTTGTTTTGCGATCGCATTTTTACGAGATAAAATTCCGTGGATACTTATTCCTGCTGTCATTGGGATTTCAACAAACGGTTTTATGCTGTATGTCAGCAACTTGCAAGTAGCGAATCGGTTTTCCAAATTTCGCGGAACAGGTTCAAATATTTAACCAACGGGCCAATGGGTGCCACTTTTGTAGATTTCGCTCTAGCAAAATCTGCATACGAAAATGGAATCAGCTTAAAGGCCATATTTATTGTTTTGGGCTCGCTAGGCTTTCCAATCGCACTGCGAACCTACTTCCTAATGCCAAAAAATGTTTTTCCTTGCAAGTACCATTTGATTTTTGTTAGGGCATAGGAGAATCTTGTTTTAAAAAAAACAAAACACAGAAAAAAACAAAAGATTGCTGCCATAAATCAGCAACGATAAAAGACAAAAACCTGAGCATCAATGGCAATGGTGTGGTCATGCCTACGTAGCTTGACTTACAGTTTAACAGCGTTTTCAGAATTATTTCAATGGATTCAAGTAAATACCTTAATTTCGTAATGCATGTTTGAAATTTTTGCTCCAGCTCAGTCGCTAGGCAAATTTTCTAATTTTTTAGAAACAAATAGGTATTTTAACGCCATTTGGATCGAATTTTGTTCCTTTATAAAGCCATTTGAAAAAAAAATAATCTGCTAAGATTTGAAAACCAGTTGAAGACTTAATTTTCAAACGGATTTGGAAAAAATTGGTATCTATAATTTAGTTCAAAGCGTATCAATCACCGCACCTTTTCATTGGCAGTTCTGGAATTGAAGTGAAACCCAGAAATTATGGTGCTTGTATACTGTAACATTAAGATAACAACTGCAACACACGAATTCACCTTTGCAGAATATACTCTACAGGATGATGCAAAAATACTGTGATTAAAAAAAGTTTTGTCATTTTTGCATTCGCACATATTCATTATTATTATTTTTGAATTTAAGTTTGTTTCCGCTTGAAATCAATCAACAAATTGTAACTATTTATTGATTTGTGTATTAACTGGACACCATGCCTTTTTATAACCACAACAACCTTACGCATGCATTTTGAGTTACGGTACTATTACTTTGCAACTCTTTCGTATAGGTGGGCCATCAATAACGAGTAGACTTCCTTGCCTTGACTTAAAGAGAACTTAGCGCTGGCATCTTTTCCAAAACCATAGTGACGCATTGCTAGCACTAGTTCGAGCATTGCCATAGCCAATTCGGGCATTTAGCCACGAGCAAGCAACCTTCCAACTACTAGCTCAAGCAATTGAGCTACGCTGCAACTTAAAAATGGCAATGAGCAAAGACGTTGCGGTACAGTATTTGCAGCGAGGTCATACCGTGGCAATTATTTGAAAATAATAACCATTCGGCCAGTTGGTCGAGCGGTAACGCGTTTGTCTCTTGAGCGGTAGGTCTGAGGTTCAAATCTCAGACCGATCAAATCAGACACAGTGTTGTCAACGGTTTACCACCGCTGCGAAATTGCTTCAAAAAGAGTTGTGTTGCCTTCAGGCGCAATGACGCGGAAATGGGCCTTGCAAAGTCGTTACACTCTTTGACGTAATACATCGATAATAATGAAAGATTTGATTTGATATCTATTTGACTGATGAAAATACCTCACAATTGTTATTTGTACATTTTAATGGTACTTGGATGCTAATAGTAATAGTAACTTTGGTTGCAACACATTTTTAGCTACTTAAATTGTCTTTGTTGTATCCACCAATTAAATATTCAATATGTGCACAAATTAACATTATCATTTAAACTTTACCTGGTTTATGGATGATAACAACTTTTGACGGTTTTGTGGGCCGCGTCATTTTTTGAGAGCACTATCATCAGTCCATTTTTGAAATATCTGATTTAAGCAATATTTAAATGGGACTCGGGTTCTTACATTGGTTAGATCTGAGAAAAGGGTGTAACTTTACGACAGTATTTGCCAGGTAACATCTTGCACAGGTTCGATCTACTTTGTGTTTGGATGGAAGATTCCTCCTACGTCTCAGTGTCACGCGGGATATCACGACTTTAAAAACGAAAGAGGGGCTGAATTGAAAGCTAAAACTAAAATGTGTTTTGCTCAACAACGTATCGAACAACTAAGGTGTTTGAATAAGCTTAGACATTTTGAGTCGATCACACACGGGAATCTGGGAGAGATCACAAACTAGAGTCTGTTAGAGAACACCCCCCCCAACGGCAATTCTAAAGCTATTTTAAAGAAATATCATATCTTTAGAGACATTCAAAAGCCATAAATTGCTGAAATAAAAATGCTTGAAGCTCTTTATTCCTGCTAAGTTTATTAGTCAAGTCCAAACGACGTTTTTAACTTGTACAATTAGGTTATTTTTTTTATTGCTATGTCTAAGGCGGAATTTCAGCACTCTTACCTCTTCTCCTGAATGGGTTATTGATCTATATTTCAATAGAAATTAAAATTCTTTAAGCTTTCAAACTAAATGACAGTGGTTTCAAGTAAAATTTTGAAGTGATTCCGACGTTGCTGTCAACAGATATCATTGCCGACGTATACTACTGTACAGTAGCCGCCGCTGCCTTTTCAAACGAAAAAAGCCTGAATTTAAGAAAATTTGTTCAAATTTATAGATGAATGTTCCAGATTATATTATTATAATCATACAAAGAAATTCTTTGCAAACAGACCCATTGTATGAACTAAAAGCAGTTTAGACAATACTTTACTTAAATGACGCCATAAAGCAATTTTGTGACATAAATAACTTAACTTAAGTATTTCATAACTCCGTATCAAACCAAAAACCTATAAGCAAAGTTTGAGCCAAAGGTGAAATCATCACATAAATAACGTCATTTTCGAAAATATCACCGCAAAATTTGAACCGCCGGTGACGTCATCACAATTATGACCTCATCAAAACCAATTTTCTAAAATATCTAGGGAGCATTTTTGCCCCCCTCGTATAAAAGGCATTGGTTAAATACCCTATATGAAATAGGGTTAAATTTACATTGAGACCAGTAAAACACCTTTTTCAATAATGTTCCCAACAGGCTGTTTTGCCGTTATGCTCTTCAGAAGGGGAGACGAAAGTAAATTGAAACACTAAAAACATTAAAATTCAATTAAAATTAAATCCAATTTGGATGATTAAATTTGATTTTACTGGTTAAATTATTCCTGAAGTGATATAGGCGGAGCTGGTGTGATAGTTTTCTGACTCCTCACGTCTTGCGATCCTACTTCATTTGACAAACACCTTATAATGCTGTCTCTACGTCTAAAAGGGTAATCGTTTCAACCCCTGTAGTGACGCAGATGAGGCGGAGCTCCCATTGCGGGCGAATTACCATGTTTCGAAGTCAAGAAAAAAAGATTTCATTTTAGAAAGAATTTTAGAAAAAAACAGTTTTAGAATATATTTCAAAATTTCAGAATTTAGAATATTTTGAAAATTTAGAATAATTAGAATATTTTAGAAAATAAGCTTAGTTTATTTTAAACTTGATTTTAGAAGAAAAGATTTCATTGAAAAAAAAATTGTTTTTGAATTCGATTTTCTTTTGTTTTGTTTGAATTTCAATGTTTTACGTGTTTGGTCTGTGGTTAATATCATTTTTTTTGATTTAAATGTACTGCCACCCCCCTGCTTAACAGCGAAACAGTCTGTTGGGGGCATTATTTTATAATTATTTTTACTGATTTCAATTTTCATTTAAATTTTATCGAAATTCTAATGAATGTGAATTATTATTTGTGCAATATAAGATTGAAAATGACCTACAGGAGTGAAACATCTAGCCAATTTCTACAATTTACAGTACAATAGCTAAAATCGAAACATAATTTCTAAAAATTCTTATTCTCATTTTGTGGTTGCGGTTGCGAAGATATTCAACAATTACAAAAAGATATCGCTGCCAAAAGTTTTTGGAAACGCAGAACCTGTTCTCTCAACATGAACTTTCAGAATTAAAAAGAGAGTGAATAATATTTACCCTCCAGTAACATCACATGACCTACACAATTTGATAAATCACATCTTTTTTTTTTGTAAATTTAGGCTGGGAGAACAAACTCAGGGTTTCCAAAAACCTTTTTAGGGGGATATGTTTTTGCATTTGTTAAATATTTTTGCAACCGTAGCCCCAAAATGAGTACAAAAACTTTGAAAAATTATATTTCGATTTTAGCCATTGTAAACCACAGAAATGGGTTGGATGCTTTACCTCTTTAAGTTAAATTCGTAACGTCTCATAAATGAATACCGTACAGCAAATACATATACCTAATTTTTTTGAGCTCTTATTTAGCCATATTGCTTTAGTCAAATCTTTTCGCATTGCACCGTTTTTCTGTTCTTAATTCAGTTCGTTCTGTGTTTCAACTGATGATGACGTCAGCACATCGAAATTAATTTTACTCTTTACTGCAGAGATCGGCAATTTTTCTCCGTCGCGGGCCGAAACCAAACTCGGCAGGCTCTAGCGGCATAAAATTGGGTTGAGTAATATGTCTCATCTAAATCTTGATGAAGACTCAAAAATAGGTCATCGGTAGTTTTTGGCCCAAATTCAAACCAGTTCTCTGATCAAAAAGAAAAGGAAAAAGGTCTTGAACCGTTTCCCAACTGAAGTTCACACTTTACGAGAAAGTCGCAGCGAGGATGAATTTTCTTGGCGGGCCAAATCCGGCCCTCGGACCATAGGTTGCCGATTCCTGCTTTACAGTAAGCTGCGCAAAATGATGTTAATAGAGTTTTCGTTCATTTTCGGTTCTCGGTAACAATTATGAGTAAAAGTTAATTTTTGTAGAAGAAACTACTTCGCAGGAAATTTTTATTTAGGTTTTAATTAATTCTGGCTCAGATCTAAACAAAAATCTGAAATCCTAACTTTCAAACTAACCCCAAACCTAAACCCTAACCCAAAATCAAACCTCAATCTTAACTCTTGAAAAAGTAAATGAAAAATGCGTCGACAAATATTCTTCATTTTCGTTTTAGTCTATTTAACACTAAAATTTTTGGTGAAGTAGAGTCTTTAGTCACTATTCTTTTTTTTTTAATACGCGAGCATTCATTCACCATATTTTCCCGGCTAAATAGCAAAGGTGGAGTCGAAGACACAAGGCTTGATGCCAAGACCAAGGCCAAGGACACAAAAAAATCCGAGGCCAAGGCCAAGGACTAACTTTCCGAGGACAAACCCTCTCGAGGCCAAGGACAGAAATGTTCGAAGTCAAGCACCGAGAACACAACGCGCAAGTGTTCTCCAAATAAAAAACATCGCAAAAATATCGCAAATTTTCCGCAAAATTCAGGCGTTCTCTAAAAGGTCTTTATAAATTAACCGCGAGGTCTCTGAAGTGCTCCAAGACGAAGAAAAAAACTGGTCATGAACTTGGCCCATTTTTAACGAATCAAAAAAGTGTGTAATTTTCGGCCGATAACCAGGCATTTTCGAGGACTTGTAGGCTTCGAGGCCAAGGACTTCAAAATATGTCCTCAAGGACGTCCTAGAGCCCAAGTACGTTCTTAAGGACTCATAGGCGTAGCCAGGGGGGGGCCCAGTGGGCCCGGGCCCCCCTTAATCAAAATACCACTAACGACAAAAAGTTATGACAACATAGCCTGGCGATGTTTACTTGAAGTTTTTTTTTCAGTAATTACGCACATAACAGTAATTAAAAATAATATTAATGAAAACAAGTGAGTCCCGGGGCCCCCTACTAACAACCAGGGGGCCCTTACTAACAACTAGGGGGCCCTGGAATCCTTAACCGACAACCAGGGGGTCCGGAACCCCTAACTGAAAACCAGGGGGCCCATAACTGACGACCGGGGGCCCCAGGGCCCCTAGCTAACAATCAAGGGACCCTTAACCAACAACCAGGGGGCCCTTTAACTGACAACCAGAGGGGCCCAGGCCCCTAATCGACAACCAGGGGGCCCCTAAACGACAACCAGGGGGCCCCAGGGCTCCTAACCAACAACCAGGAGCCCCGGAGTGCCTAACTGACGACCAGGGGGCCCCGGGGCCCCTAACTCAAAACCAGGAAGCCCCAGGGCCCCTAACTAACAACCAGGGGGCCCCTAACCAACAACCAGGGGGCCAGGAGCCCCCTAACCGACAACGAGGGGCCCTGGGGCCCTCCTAACTGACGACCAGGGGGCCCCAGGGCTCCTGACCAACAACCAAGGGGTCCTGGAGTCCCTAACTGACGACCAGGGGGCCCCTAACTCACGACCAGGGAACCCCAGGGCCCCTAATTAACAACCAGGGGGCCTGGGCTCCTAACCGACAAGCAAGGGGCCCCGGGGCCTCTAACTGGCAACCAGGGAGCCCAAGGGCCCCTGACTGACGACCAAGGTTCCCGGGCCAGGGGCCCCTTAATGCAAATTTTTAACAATTTATATGCAAAACCTGTGAGAAATCTAAGAGTTTTGATCTAAAAGTTGCCACCCCAGGCCCTCGTTTAACGTTATTATGAACTTAATTATTTACTGCTAAAGTATTGCAGGAGGCAATGTTCGTTACTTCCCCCTATAGACCAAATCACTTACATTTAAAATTTTACACCATAATGCAAGATTCTAAACGTGTTTTGGGATTTAATTGCAAAAAGAGAATTGAACAACTAAATTTTTTCGATTGGCTTTGAAATGTTAAAAATCTAGTTCTTTGAAATGGCTCTGAACTCGTGCGAAATGTGATCCAATGGGTTTTAAATAGTTTTTTTTTCAAAAACTTACAAAAATCGCCCAGCAGCTGGGGGCTTTGCCCCCAGACCCCCATAGCCATCGGCGGCTGGGGGCTCTGCCCCCAGACCCCCGTCTCTGATACGTTTGAGTACACTAGCTTACTCAACACGTCTTCCAAGTTACACTTTTACACTTTTCAACAATTAGTTTTCGCCCTCTCCCTTTACCAAAATCCTGGCAAAGTGCCATCAGGCTGCGGCTTCAGATCTTCCATTCTACGATATCTTTGCCCCACAAAAAATTACTTTTTCGAAAATATCTGATGACGTCATTGCGTGTGATTTGTGGTTTGGGCCCCCCCAATCAAAAACCCTGGCTACACCTATGTAAGGACTCCACATCTGCTAAATACTCGTACGTTTAACAAAAATAAAACACTTGCAGCTTATGACAAACTCTGTCTAAACACAGCGATGTTTGCAGACACAAAAAGAGATCAATTACGGGAACACACAGCGTCGTATCATTTGTCTGCAGAAAGATGGCTGCCAACTTAATGACCGAGAAGTCTATTCCAGTCGCCCTATGGACATTTTGATAGTGTTTTTTTTCTTATGAGTGTTGCTTTGTTTGGTCAATTACCAAACATAAATGATTTAATCAATTAATCCAAAAAATTCATATACCAGAATAATGATTACCGGTTCATCACTTTCTTTGATGGACTATGTATATTCTCAATATTTGTTCAAGTACTCTTATAGTCAAAGCATGTAAGATCAAATCCATTTGATTGAGTTTTACTGTATAATTGGTCGAGCTGAGGTGATAACGCTTTCGTCTCTGGTGTGGAAGATTTGAGATTCAATTCTCGGGCCAATTAAATCGGACACATTGTTGTCAAAGTCCCGCCACCGCTGCGGCATTTCTTCGAAGGGAGCTGTGTTGCCTGGGCACAGTGACGCGGAGGTGGGCCGCGCAAACTCGTTACACGCTAAAGCGTAATACTACAAGTATACAATAAAAGATTTGATTTTGATTTGATTTGAATTTTAGAATCTGTGGCTGATTGTGCGGGGTTCTAGATTAAAGTAATTACTCGGTAGCGGGCAGTGATGGAGTACTCGAGAACAGTACTCGTACTCGAGTACAACTCGAGTACCATTTTTTGAGTACTCGTACTCGGGACCCTAGGTACTCGGTTGGTACTCCTACTCGAAGGTCAAAGTACTCGATACTCGGTCAAAAAAAAAAGCCGAGTACACGAGTACATTTGGCCTTTGCTAAAAGTAATAAACAAAATGAATTTTTGATAGTAAACTGCAGCCAAAAAAACCCGCTAATTTATTGAGTTGCTTTTGCTTGAATCCGTGCAGACCGCAGCTGAACAAACAGCTTTTTAATGGCGAGAACGAACGAAATCAAGCGTTGGAATGTGATAAAGTGATTGGGTCGACAGCGCATGGTATTGTTTGACAACAAACGTCTTTCTAGTTGTGATGTTTTGACGTTTGCTGGCCAGAGCTTTAATATTTAATCGTTTGCGTGCTATCTGGCCTAAAGGCTACCAGCGCGGAAGCCTAGGAAGAGTCACCAGAACGGCAACTACTTTAAAACAAAACTTTTTCGCATTGCTTGTTTTGAAGTAGTTGCCGTTCTGGTGACTCTTCCTAGGCTTCCGCGCTGGTAGCCTTTAAGCCAGATAGCATGCAAACGATTAAATAAAAACGTCTTTCTGCTGCAGAAAACGTGTGAAAGTTGCCGCAAATTTTAACGCATTTAGCAATTAAAGTTACATACCACAGAAATCGAGCCACGCGCATTACAAAGACGCGGCATCAGTTGGGTTAGCATTTTACGGTTTCACCTCAAATGTTGATAGAATATTTTCTACAGTAGATGTATTAATGTGATCTCCCAATCCCAAATAATAGTTTTACTGTGGTATTGGAAGGGGTATCCGAAAAAGCATAGAGTTAGATTTGGAGGCAATATTTTCAGCGTTAAATTTAGGTCAGATAGAGATAGTTTAGTTGCATAGTTATTCTGTAGCTGAGTTGTAGCTGTAGGCAAAATTTTACTTTTTTTTGCAAGAAATTGATGAAACAATAAGTCAAGTCTTTTGACAACGCAGGTAGAATGCGTTTGAAATATTAATATGACTCAGCACTAATTAGGATTATTTTATACAAATGGATGTTAGATCTGAAATTAAATAAAAGAACTGTAAACAGGTAAATATACAGTATAAATTACAGTTGTAGCTAGTAGCTGATATTAAATGGCAGCATTATTTTACCGAGTTGGAGTCCTTGAGGACGTCCTTGGCCTCGAGGACACATTTTCAAGTCCTTGGCCTTGGCCTCAAATCCTCAAGTCCTCGAAAATTGCCTTGTCCTCGGCTCGAGGACAGCACTGTTTTTTGAATGGTTAAAATTTTTTGAATCGGCTGAAAAATGCTTTTCTAGACCGTTTTTTTGGAGATCGACGGAAAAAAATTTTTAAGACCTTTTTTCTTCGGAAAACACTTGCATTTGTGTCCTTGGCCCTTGGCCTTAGATTTTTTTTGTGTCCTTGGCCTTGGCCCCGAGCCTTGTGTCCTCTACTCCACCTCTGTTATTTTATGCTCACATTACTTAGTCACCTCCTTTGAAATCCAGCATTATTTCGAGAACATTTACTACTACGTCATTTGCAGTTTAGTGTTACAAATTTTAGATATAGTCTGTACATGCATAGGAGAGCACAAGTCCGTTAATCGTTAATCCGTTAATTACGAAGCTAACTTTTTCATTAAATCGATAATCCGTTAAAAAGTTTTTTCATATTAAAGGACTAAATTAACTTCCGTTAAGTTCTGTTAACTTCTGTTAAAGTTTTTAGCGTTAATATCTTGCACCATTCATTTATCATAATGGTACAAACCAGTCGGCACTGGTAACACTTGTTGCGTATGAGCACGAGCTTTGTAGAAGAAAGCGAGGAAAGGAGCTCTTTTTTTGTGGCAAATAATAAGCTGCAGCCTCATAGGTGTATTAATTATCGTTGTTCGCAATTTCCAAAGATTTTCCAATCGCTACTTCATTAGTGCATTTGAACTTATTTTTGTTTTGAAATTAGATTAGACTGTAAATGTAACTTCCAAAACACAAAAAGACCACCATAGCAAAAAATTTTTCCTTACCATCAGCTCAACAACGTCAATACTTGCTCTAAAAGCGAGTGAACATAAAGAAATGTATATTACACGCAAAATATTAACGAATTAACGGACTTTATTAAATTCCGTTAATTACAGCTGAAAATAACGGATTAACGTTAACGGAAGTGTGAAGTTTGTCAACAGACTAGTGGTTAACGAAGCTAATGTTTTGCATTAACTTGCCCACCTATAATTAAATGTTAATTGAATATAACATTAAATCGCAAAAGCTCTCAAAAAAATTGTTGTGGGTAATCATGTTTGGAGTAGAGGACTTTGAAAGCTTATTTGTGATTAAAAGAAGCATACGGTATACGAGGTGTCGCTTTCAAATAACAAAACTGGTGACATAAAGCAATTTTTTGAAGGAAAAAAGGTCGTTTTATTTTGTTCCCCCTTTGATATATTCTCCTTTAGAATCAAGACAGCGTTTCATTCGGAGTTTCAGAAAAAAAAAAATGAACACGACAACACCCTTAACATAAAAAAAGACAATTAACATTGCCTTGAATTTTGATTTTGCTTTATCTTGCTTTTTTAATTCGTGGTGAGTTTGCAGTTTTCCAATGCATGGACTGCTTCTTTGTCTCTGGGTTGTACTGGAAAATTCATCTCTCATCGCAGGTACAGTAATCACACTGTCTAACAGTAGCGTAGCCAGGGGGGGGGCTATAGCCCCCCATTGGCATGTCGACCAAAATGCAGAATGGGAAAAACAGTACGTTTTTAGCACTTTTGAAACTGTGTTATGCATTGGAGTGGACTAAATAGTAATTTAAAACATCTTTTGAGACATTTGTTCAGGGGGGGCTAATTTGTCAAAAATAAAACCAACAAACAAATGAAAACTTTGAAAAAGGGTCAAAAATAGGCTATCAAATTTGATCGCAAGTGTGAAAATGCTAAACATAGATCTCATCAACAAATATACTATAAACTAAGAAATATGGGGGGGGCTATTCAGTATTAGTTAATTACCAATCATTTCTCTCAAATCTCTTTTCATTAGCCCCCCCCCAATTATTTTTCTCTATAAACTGTATACGAAATAGATTACTCCGTGTGCGTTTTATTGAAGTATTCGATTTTATAATTTACCAGCATCTAAACAAGAGAACTAACATTTTACCATTAGCCACCTCCCAAATAGCCCATTTATGCCACCAATTTAATCTTGTGTGCACTGCCAATTTCTAAGCTACGTTTTAAAAGCATCATTTTTTAATCAAACAGCCCTAAAAAGAAGTTACTTTTGCAAAAAAATGCAAAATTTTCGAGCGCTGGGGGCTCCGCCCCCAGACCCCCGTGCCTCCGGCGGCTAGGGGTTTTGCCCCCAACCCCAGCCTCCAGCGGCTGGGGGCTCCGCCCCCAGACCCCCATTGGCCTCCGGCGGCTGGGGGCTCCGCCCCCAGACCCGCCAAACAGCCCCCCATTGCCAATTTCTGGCCACGCGCCTGCTGTCTAAAAATTTAGGGCTTTCTTCAATTTGTTTTGCAATATCAGCGCAAATCTCTTGGCGTTTTTAATTTTGATCGCTAGTTAGAAGCTTTGAACACAATTTGTGCACAGACCTTTGTCATATGCAGATTTTCATGCACTACTTGCCACATTGTTTCTTTGTCAATGGACATTCTCTCTGCTATCAGTCGAATGATAAGCCGACGATCTTCTCGGACAATTTTTTCAATTTCTCGCTTATTGATAGTGGTTTTTGATATGGTTGGGCGTCGTGAACGTTCATCATCTTCAACATCAGTCCGGCCTTCATGAAATCTTTTGTGCCATTTAAAAACGTGGGTTCTTGACATGCATTCTTTGCCGTAAAGTTCCATCAAACTTGAATTTTACCAAAAATTTTAAGTTAGTTCTTTGCTCAGTTTTAGAGTCAAACATTTTTCTGCGGCTGTAATAGAACTTCTTGCAACAATGAGCAATTTGCTGCTTCTGCAAGCCAAGGTTTTTTCCGATGCGCAAAAAAACGCGCACTTGCTTTTAACGTCAAGGTACCTAATTTGTTTTAAATATAACAGTAATTTTGCGTGTAACTTGTCAGAAAATTGTCGACTGCAGTTGTGCGCCTTCTTAACATTCCACTCACAGAAAAAAACGTATTCGTTTATATTTTTGCGCAAATTTTGAGCTGCTACAACTTAAAAATTTCTTTTTCTAAACTTGTAAAAGTACTCGTACTCGAACTTTTTTACGGTACTCGTACTCGAGTACATTTTTCAATATCAGTACTCGTACTCGTACTTGTAAGTTGAGTACTCGACTTCATCACTGGTAGCGGGGCCGAAAGGGCAAAAAACATTGTGTTTACGAAAACCTCTTCGCATGATTTAAGTTCAACCTGCACCCTGTTCACGTTGTTGTAATTTTTTGAATAAGACGTTTACTATGATTATTTTGGATAAGACATTTTACCATGATTCAAAGAAAGCATATTAAAAAAAAATCAATAAGTAATTGTTTTATCTAACTAAAATGTTACCATACCTAAGGTTAAAAAAGATGATGTAAAGCAAAACAAGTAGTGTACATTAGAGCAGACCTTTTAGAGTCATTTTGGAATTTCAACTTGCCTGCGTGTTAAATTTTTGCCTTTGGCCAAAAAAATGGGAAATCCAAACTTTTTTTGAAATCGAACCGCATTTACCTAGAGCCCCCGGGGCTTTTTTGAATCGCGCCCCCAAAAATATACTAATTTCAATAGAAATAGAATCATTCGTGCTAGATGTTTAATGTCGGTACTCAAATTTAATGATTTTGGGATAGGAAGACATCTATGACCTTGAAAGTTGCATTGGGGTTACTTTGAGCTTTTTCAATTTTTCGTAATTTGTTATTTAAAAGAAAAATTATAACATTTTAGCATGCATTGTCAAGTTAAAAGTCGGTCAGTTTAAGAAAGCAATGTACTGCAGCAATAATCACGCTCACTCAAATGCACATTGCAATTCTATGGGTTTTAGGTATTTGGAGGAAAGCGGGCATTTACAATAAGTAGATGAAGATGCTGTACTATTTGATATGTCAAATAAAGACTTGGCCAGAAAAATGTTCTTTTCTTCACTTTTATTGGTTTTATTGGTGGATTGGTTTTAGGAGTTTAATTGAAGTGGTGTTTGACTTATGGCTTTTGCTTAACCGTTATAAAAGAACAACTGAATGCAGTTTTTGTGTAATATTTGACATGATAGTATTTGCTTTTAAATAGAAAAAGTTAAAATCCAAGACGTTTCCATAATTTTAAAATTTACTTTAAAAATGTTAATTTCTACCACTATCCTTAGCTTAGTATGAACCCTCTTCATATTAACGCTTGTCTTTCACCATAGTTTATTTGATAACGTTTCAAAAATGCACTTGGCTTACTAATGTCAGCACAGAAATTGGCATGATCAATACTCCCGTCATTTTGCAAAAGGGAACATCTCAAAATGTTCCCTTTTGCAAAAATTGATATTTTTGTTTTAAGACCCTGTTCCAGGTCTGGTAAAATTTTCAAGTCTCTAACTCGTTTAGTTTGCGAGTTATCGATTATCTCGATAAATAATTTTGCAAAAGGGAACTTCTTTATTTCAACTATTACGTCACAAAAGCTGTTTTTTACAATTGAAAACTTAAAAATTTTATATGCGGCAGTCATTGATGCAGACAATTCGATGTTTAAAGCGTATAGCTTGTAAAAGCAAAGCAGAAAGCAAATATTTTGAGATGCAATTTGTTGTTTTTTAAAAATCTTGGTGATTTACGAAGCTTGATTTACGTCAATTACAACAATTTGCTGTATGCTTTTGTATAAGTTTAAATAGTCTTTTAGTCATGCTTGTTGGCCTTTGTTTATGTGGATTTTTATTCATTTATTTTTTTGGGTTGTTTACTACAATAGACTTTGCTTTATGCTGTAAATGCTTGCCGCTTGCGTGTGGAACAAACACGTAATAATAAATAATAATTAAACTGAAAAATGACATGCTTTTGCAGTATTTCAACAAAGCATTCCTGTCTTTGAATCTATTGAAATATTTCCGCGTAGTTGTAAAATGGTAAGAGTAAGTCAACTTAAACAACTACGGACCCGCATCAATTTTAATGCGTTTTTTGAAAAATTTTGAAAAGTTAATGAGCAAGCGACAAACAAAATTTTTTCAAAACCATTCTGTATTGATTTAGTCTCATTACGGTTTTTAAAGTGATCTATATGTCTACAACCTATGTTATTGTAGATGTTTTGACCACCTCTTACGACCACATTAATGATAACAATTTTACTTGCACAGTACTATTAAATTTCCAAAAAGCTTTTGATACTGTTTGTCATACGTTAATATTAAGTTAACTTAAACATTATGATAACCGAGAAGTTGCGCACAAATTTATAAGCTTCTTTTTATCAGGAAAACAAAAACGTCTAGCCCAGACAAAAAATCGTGCCCATCAGGATCTGCAATTCGAAATAGTCAACAATCAATTTGGAGTGCTTTAAAGCATGTAACTTAGGCCATTTATTTTTTTGATTTTAATATAAATGGCATCATTATAATGCCTTAAACCCAACCCCCAGATTATTTGTTGATGATACGTGTCTAGTAATATCCATGCCGACAATCCATTAACTTTGCATGATAAGACAAATCATGAGTTACAGAGTGGACTAGAATGGACGAAAGCCAGCAAAATAACTGCTAATCCTAAAAGATTTTCAGCGGTAACATTGCACCCCCTTAAAAATCATCAATCCTATCTCAACAATCAAAATACTGTACTTTTCAACAATAATCCAGTTTCTGCCAATAAAGCAGTGAAACATTTGGGGCATTACAATTAATAAAAATTAAACTTTGCACAACATATTATTATCGCAACATGTAAAATATTTAGATTAAGTAGGCAACTGGGTAATAAGTAGCCTACTGAATATTTATATTTAGATCTAAGTAGCCTATTTTATCTAAGTAGCCTATTTTATTTTTATCTAAGTAATATTTAGATCTAAGTAGCCTACTGGGTAATGGTGGTCGGTAAGTTGTGGGCAAAAAGTTTGGAGTAATCTCTTGACTATGAACCTTGTCTTAGCCTTTCTCAAAATTTTAAAATTAGATCTAAGTAGATATTTTGTCTAAATTTAGAAACATCCAACGTTTAACAGCTCTTCGTAAATTGTAATATGCTATGGTTCACTCTCATTTATTTATTATAAGGCATTGTAATAAGACTTGCTTAACAGGCTAACAGCTTTTACGCGCTGACTGCTGGTAAACCAATCAGGTTTCGGCAATTTTGAATGCATTTTATCAACAAAAAAAAAAATGCAACAAAAGAGCACGCCACAAAACGTAAAATTCTTAAAATAAAAAAAGGATTTGTTTTTAAGCGTACAAGAAATTTAAAATTTTTCTATTGCAAATGTATCCAGTGTTAAGTTAAGCTTCTAGCTGTGTTTGGCAAACATTTAAGCTGGTAAGTCCTTAGAGACAAAAAATTCAATTTTAAAGCGATTTTATAACCCGAAATATCGCATCTCTGAAAACTGTTTTTCACGCATGTCGCATCCACACACCAAAAAATAAAAACGAGCTGAAGTTGAATATTTCTTGAAGTTTACGTTGATTTTAAACGTTATGGTGAAAATTCGAAGTGTTAATCTTTCCTAGTTTTTGAGATATCGACTTTTTTCAAAAGTAATTTTGCAAAAGGGAACATCTGCTTACTTCTTATTACGTAATAAAGGATACATTTGCAATAGAAAAATTTCAAATTTCTTGTACGCTTGAAAGCAAACTCAAAAAACGCTTAACCGAGTGATGAGATTATCTAAATGTGACAAGCAGTAGCGTAGTCAGGGGGGCGGGGGGGCTATAACCCCCCCCATAGGCATGTCGACCAAAATGCAGAGTAAGAAATATACCACGTTTTTAGCACTTTTAAGACTGCTTTATGCGCTAGAATAGATTAAAATAGTGATTTAAAACATTTTTTGAAACATATATTCAGGAAGGGGCTAATTTGTCAAAAATAAAACTCACAAATGCATGAAAACTTTGAAAAATGGCCAAAAATAAGCAATCAAATTTGATCGGTAGTGTAAAAATGCTTAACATTAGTGCTATCGAGAAATTTGCTATAAATTTAGGAATGGGGAGGGAGCTATTCAGTATTAGTTAATTACCAATCATTTTTCTATAACCTGTTTTTATTAGCCCCCCCAATTATTTTTCTCTTTAAACTGTGGACGGAATAAATTACTCAATGTGAGTTTTATGGAACTATACAATTTTATAATTTGGCATTTAAATAAGAAAACTAAAATTTTACCATTAGCCACCTCCCAAATAGCCCATGTATGCAACTAGTTTAATCATGTTTGCACTGCCAATTTCGATGCCACGCTTTAAAAGCATTATTTTTTTATCAAAATAGCTTTAAAATTAAGTTAGTTTTGCAAAAAAAGGAAAATTTTCAAGCGCTGAGGGCTCCACCCCCATACTCCCAAACACAGCCCCACATCGCGAATTTCTGGCAACGCGCCTGGTGACAAGAGGGTGTTTCAAAGAAAAATCAACAACCGAATTGGAGTGAAAGTTTATGATTCATTTCTATCTGAAAAAAATTGACTATGTGTTTGCTGTGCTTAAAGCTAATTAATTACGGTTTGGTGTGAATTTTTATTGGCAAAGTGCACGTCAAGTCGCCAAACCCTATGAATTTCACCAGTGTTAAATTAAGCTTGCAGATTATTTGACAAATGTTTAAGCTGGTGAGTCCTTAGAGACAAAAAATTCAATTTTAAAGCGATTTTATAACCCGAAATATCGCATCTCTGAAAACTGTTTTTCACGCATGTCGCATCCACACACCAAAAAATAAAAACGAGCTGAAGTTGAATATTTCTTGAAGTTTACGTTGATTTTAAACGTTATGGTGAAAATTCGAAGTGTTAATCTTTCCTAGTTTTTGAGATAACGACTTTTTTCAAAAGTAATTTTGCAAAAGGGAACATCTGCTTACTTCTTATTACGTAATAAAGGAGAAATTCATCGGGATTGGCAAATTGACGTGCACTTTGCCAATAAAAATTCACATCAAACCGTAATTAATTAGCTTTAAGCACAGCAAACACATAGTCGATTTTTTTTTACATAGAAATGAATCATAAACTTTCACTGCAATTCGATTGCTGATTTTTTGTAGTTATGAGTTATAGGCGAATTAATAACTTTTCAAACCAAAAATTGCCAATTTTTTATATTTATTTGTGTGTCAATTCATTATCATGTGACCTAGTGTCCCAAAAATTGGTACACAAAACGCTTTCCATAATTTCATGTTGAGTCCCAATTTGAACTTTCTAGGTTTAGCCGTTAGCTCGTTATGAGCAAATCAATTCTCGTCTGCCAAAAGTCTTGAACAAAAACTAAAAAGGTACAACGCGCTAACGCAAAGTCCCAACTACGCACTAACACAAAATCCCAATTGGGCTAAGCCACAAAGATCTTTCAAATATACAGTATAGGGTATCCCGAAAAGCGTAGGGCGAAACTGCCTGTTGGGGGCACTATTTTAACAGTTTAATTGTTTTTTTTTACTATTCCAGTACGGTAGAGATTAATATAGGCCCTATGGACTAAGCCAAAGCTTCTAAAACTGGGGGTCGCGACCCCCAATGGGTCGCGTATAGGGCCTCAAGGGGTCGCAAAGCGTATACCAATTTTTACTACTTTCAGCAAACCCTGACTGTCGTTAAAAGCTCCTGCAATTCTGCAAAACGTCGTTCTTAACTTAACCTTAGATTCTACTTAAATAGACATTGTTAAATAGTAAGACTTCGGTGAACAACGTATTATATAAAAAGACAGCAGATTGTTTTTCCCTATTCATATCATGTAGCACAGCTGGATGCCTAACTTGTGCTATTCACTTTGGTTTATGACATTGTACAACAGAACCATGCCGATTTAATGCTTTTATAGTGATGTATTTAATAGCGTAGTCAGGGGGGCTGTAGCCCGCCCATTGGCCTGTCGAGTAAAATGCAGAAGAAGGAAAATACCACGTTTTAGCATTTCTGAGACTGTCTTTTGCACTGGAATAGACTCTAAAAATGATTCAAGCCATATTTTAAAACGTTCAGTTAGAAGGAGGGGGGCTAATTTGTCAAAAATAAAACTCATAAATAAGAAAAAAAAATTAAAACATAGCCAAAAATCGGTATTCAAATTTGATCGCATATTGAAAAATGCTTAACCTAGGTTTCATCAAAAATGTACTGTATATAAGCTCAGGAGTGGGGGGGGATGACGAATACTCAGTATTACTTAATTACCAATCACTTCTCTCAAACTTCCGTTAGCCCCTCTAATTATATCTTTCTCTATAAAACATAGGCTAAATAGATAACTCCTTGAAAGTTTTATTGAACTGCCGGTATAGAATGTTATGATTTATCAGCTTGTAAAAAGAGAACTGAAATTCTAGCAATAGCTACCTCCCTCATAGCCCATTTACGCTAGTATTATATTAAACTTTTGTACTGCTAGCTTCTATGCCACGTTTTAATAGCATTAATTTTTATCAAAACAGGCCTAAAATGTAATTATTTTTGCCCCCCAAGTTACACAATTTTCGAGCGCTGGGGGCTGGGCACCCAGACCCCCGTTACACCCCCTAGCCCACTGCAGAATTCTGGCTACCCGCCTAGCTGTAGTACCAGTAGTTTGGTAGAGGAGTAGGGACGTAATATAATATAGTTGAGCACAGCTATAACTACCGTACTACTACTACCGGTTACATTGTAATCAATCGATAGTAGGTTAAAAAAAAGGTGAACGATAACGGTAACAAGCCTACTGCAGATGACGTCGAAGCAGCGGTAAAGGCAAATGCAAAAAAGGGTGTTTGCAAATGTGTTTGCGTTCAGTACGCATTGGGTACCAGTGCCTTGTTATTATTTTTTTCGATTTAATAATTACCACAGATGCACACCTAAAAGTGCTTATTATTTTAACCGTGAAGAGTCGCGAGAATTTTATAAGATGAAAAGGGGTCGCGAAAATCTTTATAAGATCAAACGGGGTCGCAAGCCATAGGCGTAGCCAGGATTTTTGATTGGGGGGGGCCCAAACCACAAATCGCATGCAATGACGTCATCAGAAATTTGCAAAAAAGGAACTTTTTGTGGGGCAAAGATATCGTAGAATGGAAGATCTGAAGCTGTAGCCCGTTGGCACTAAACCAGGATTTTGGTGAAGAGAAAGGGCGAAAACTAATTGTTGGAAAGTGCAAATCTAACTTAGGAGACGTGTTGAGTAAGCTAGTGTACTCAAACGTATCACAGAGGGGGGTCTGGGGGCCGCCGAAGGCTATGTGGGTCTGGGGGCAAAGCCCCCAGCCGCGGGCGATTTTTATAAGTTTTTGGAAAAAAAAGCCATTTTAATCCCACCGGATCACTTTTCGCACGTGTTCAAAGCCATTTCAAAGAACTAGATTTTTAACATTTGAAAGCCAATCCAAAAAATTTAACTGTTCAATCCTCCATTTACTTGCCATTAAAGTTCAAAACACGTTTAAAAATCTTGTATTATTGCGTAAAATTTTAATTGCAAGTGATTTGGTCCATGTAGCGGGAAGTTAAGCATATTGCCTCCTGCAATATTTTAGCAGTAAATACTAACCACTCGAAGATTTTTCTTCAGGATTTTTGTTTTGTCATGAAGTTAACCAGTCGTAGTACATGTACGGCCATGGGTCCCAAGCCCTCTCAATTGATATTCAATAATTTGTTTATTGAGCATATTTCCAAGCTATTTTTTTAAAAGTATTTTGTGCGTTAAAACTGGCGAAGTGGTGGTGAATCGTTACTGAAAAATGGTACAATAGATGGTTACGCTTACTAAACATGTTATTTCTGGGCCGAATTAACATTGCACGAGGCTCCTGGCACTTAGGGAATTTTTGCAACATCTTCCTGCCAAATGTAAACGAAGACCAAAAAAAGTCCTATCATCTGAGCGCTGGGCCCTGACACTGTCCCATATGGCAAATACGGCGCTGGTTATTGCATTACGTTCATAAAAAGTTTAGATGAGGGCCTGAGGTTGCAACTCTTAGGACAAAAACCCTTGATTTCACCCTGGTTACACGTTTAAATTGGTTGGAAAAAATTGAATTAAGGGGGTGCGCCGGGCCCCCTGGTCGTCAATATTATTTATTGCTAATTACTGTTGTACGGGTGTACTGTTGTACCCAAAGATGCTAAAAGAAACTGAAAATGAAGAAACAAGTTTTCTTGATAAATTTTTGTCATTGGTGGCATTTCAATTGAGTGGGCCCGAGACCCTAGGCCACCCCCCTGACTACGCCTATGATTTTGAGATAAGATCGTGCCCTTAAGTTCTTTCATAAAAAAGAACATTTAAAGCGAAATTAAAATAACTTTTTTCTAATCGTGGAGGACTTGAGTCAAGTCACTTGACAGTTTTTTGAAACCTGCAGGAATTACATGACATTATTATGACGTGGACAGGTGGTCGTCATTATTATTACTTACTTTTGTACGGGTAAATTCTAAACTAAAGAAACTGCAATTCCGAACAAGGAAAAACATACTGGCTATGCTCTCATTACATTCATCGTTGGTAGTATTTCAATAGGGGTTTTGCATTAACGCCTGTGTTATAGCATTAAGTTCATAATAACGTTAAACGAGGGCCTGGGATTGTAACTTTTAGCACAAAACTCTTTTTACAAGTTTTGCATATAAATTGTTAAAAATTTGGATTACGGGACCCCTGGCCCAGAACCCTTAGTCATTAGTTCGGGGCCCCCTGGTCTTCAGTTAGGGGCCCCAGGGTCCCCTGGTTGTCAGTTAAGGGCCCCGGAGTCCTCTGGTTGTTAGTTAGGGGCCCTGGTCGTCAATTAGGGGCCCCAGGGCCCCTTGTTCATCAGTTAGAGGCTCCAGGGCCCCCTGGTTGTCAGTTAGGGGCCCCAGGACCCTCTGGTTGTCAGTTAGAGGCCCCGGAGCCCCCTGGTTGTTAGTTAGGGGCCCCGGAATCCTCTGGTTGTTAGTTAGAGCCCCTGGTCGTGAATTAGGAAACCAGGGCCCCCTTGTTCATCACTTAGAGGCTCCGGGGCCCCCGTTTGTCAGTTAGGGGCCCCAGGGCTCCCTGGTTGTCAGTTAAGGGCCCCAGACCCCCTTTATTGTTAGTTAGGGGCCCCAGAGCCCCTGGTTGTCAATTAGGGCCCCCTGTTCAGGGCCGCGGGGCTCCTTTTTGTCAGTTAGGGGCCCCTGGCTGTCGGTTAGGAGCCCCAGGGCTTCCTGGTGGTTAGTTGGGGGCCCCGGGGCACCTTGGTTGTTGGTTAGGGGCCCCCTGGTTGTTAGTTAGGGGCCCCTGGTTGTTGATTAGGGGCCCCGGGGCTCCCTCGTTGTCCGTAACTGCAACTAAACATCGCTAGGCTAAGTTGTCATAATTTTTTATCATTGGTGGTATTTTAATTGGGGGTGGGCGGACCCCCTGGCCCCCCTTGGCTACGCCTATGTCGCGAGCAAAAAAGTTTGGGAAGCTCTGGGCTAGGCTACTGCATTGTAACGTCAGGGTTGCCAATAAGCTTTATAATTGTGGAGAACCTTAGGTTGTGTTTGAAAAAAAACAACTCTGGAACGGGTTGGTCAAGAAGGATGGAGTCAAAACTAATCTAATCTAATACGACTGATGTAACGTTAGATACCCCCATCAACAAAAATATTATCGGCGATTTTTAAATTCTTATTGAACTTGTATTAGTTGATGCATTATGACAAAACGCAGCAAAACTAAAAACCTTTTTGCTACATGCATATTTATTGTGACAAACCGAAGAACAGCAGGAAATGAATCGTAAAACAACTGTTTATTGGCAAAGGCATAAACCGATTTCAACTCAGTTTAGTCAAGAAAAGACAAAAAACAAAACTTTGAAAATAATAATTTTATTTTGTGGCCTAACATTCTTTCTCATATATTCACTACATTTTACCAAAAAAAAAAAAAATTACCATACATTGATAAAACATTTTGAAATTATGTTATCTCTCATTTTTTACTTGGCCTGTAAGTAAGGAGGAGGAGGGGGCTTGAAGAGGCAGGGCAATTCAATTCTTTAGCTGGCCTTCACATTTTTCCAATTTAATTCCTTCAAATGGCTCTAAAAGGTACGAAACTTGATACGAATGGCTTTCAAATGGCAATTAAAAAGAACGTAATTGCCCGGCAGCTGAGGGCTCCACTCCCAGACCGCGTCTGTGATGCGCATGGGTTACGCTCCTTTGCTTAGCACGGTGCCCAACTATAGCGCTACGTTTGGCAACAAAATGAAATTATTATTTTCAAAATTTTATTTTTGTCTTTTTTTTATCAAACTGAGTTGAACTCGATTTTATGCCTTTTGCCAATGAACAATAGTTATTTGACGATGAAACAAAAATATTCATTTCTTGCCTTATTTTGTTTTGTCGCAATAAAAATGCATATTGCAAACATGTGTCATTTTCGCTGTGTTTCGTCATAATACATCAACTAACGCAAGTTCAATCAGAATTTAAAAATTGCCGATAATATTACAATTTAATTTTTTAGCAAATACGCGATTGAAAAAACGCCGAAATTATGGATTTTATTGCTTTGGGGGTGTCACACTCGTAATAAATGGTCTCAATTTTTGACTAAACTGACTGTCAGATCAAAACTGTATGACCTATGATGCGGGAAAAAATTTTGCGAAATCAATCAATACGTTGAATGAAATTATGGCTTAGTTAATGCGGTACTGTGAAAGTTTTATAATCAAAGAAATCAACTTTGGCCCCAAACAGCTGAAATCTTCGCTGGCTATTTGTACTAAAAAAAAAGAAAAAAAGATAACTTAATAACAAAAACTGGAAGGCAGTACGTCGCATAGAATGCTATATCAAAAAAACACTACCAAGCTCTGGAAAAACTCTGGCCGTTAACCGTAATTTAAGTTTTTAAGAGTTGGTTTGTTCTTTCAAGAGTAAAAAGACCCAGGTCCATAGTGACGCGCACAAAGGAGAGAGCCATTGTCTCTTATCTCTTGAGTCACGACTTACAGCCAGTGCCGTCGCTACAGGGGGCGAAGGGGGCCGTTCCACCCTACCGATTGCTTGAGCGCCCTCATTTCGGTTTACTCAGAACACGTTCTTGGAACATCACGTAACAGCAAGATAACAGACCGTATTGGAAAAAGAAATAGTAATGTTCAAACATAATTCTCGTTCAAAGTTTTCTCGATTCTTTGCCAAATTGCTGGCAAACAACTGCTGTGCATAAATGTGAAGCAATAATCCGTCTTGTTATCATGCCTTGGCGGATATGTCGCGGAAAAGAGCTGTAAGCCTACAGAATTGTTACCGGTACCGGTACTTTGTTGGTGATTATGATCTTAAACAATACGTAAAAACATATTTTTAAAAGGCCAGCTGTTTTTGTTTTTTTAGAGCACACTCAAGATTTTTTTAGGACGCACTCAGTCGTGCAACCAGGGGGAAGGGGCTTCAGCCCTCTAAACTAAGTCATTTAGAAAAGTTAACACAAATACAAGCTTTAAAAAATGTTTTGGACTTTACCTGAAGTATAAAGGGGGCAGAAGGAGCTATAGGCACTTTAGTTCTTTCAAAGATTTCTAAATTTTAGCAATTTACTGTAGTCATTTATATAGCTTCAAAAATGTGCGAAATGTGACTGAAATAGTGCTAAAATCGCTATTTTTTAAAATTGCTGAAATCTATTTTTTAAAATCGTTAAAATCGCTAAAATTGCATTGTCTCTTGTCTCTTGAGTCACGACTTATAGCAAAACAAAGTTTGTTTGTTTTTTGACAACGTTGTGACCATGGAAAATATGCTGGCGGGCATAGAGTAAAGGTGCAATGCCCTCCCACCCTTATACACACCACTGTGAAGCTATAGGTGCTTTTTGCTCTTAAAAGAACAAAACAATTGTTTGAACTTTAATTAAGGTTAACGGCCGTAATCTTTCTACGGCTTGGTAATTCTATATTCTTGTTATAACATTCCGTGCGACATACTGCCTGGCAGTTTTCAATACTATTAGGCAGTTTTAAATTTGCCGTTTTTTTTAGTTGTTTTTAGTTGTTGTTTGTTTATGTGTTTGCGTTTAGTACGCATTGGGTACCAGTGCCTTTTTATTATTTTTTTCGATTTAATAATTACCACAAATACGCAACTAATAGTGCTTATTATTTTAACCGTGAAGAGTCGCGAGAATTTTATAAGATGAAAAAGGGTCGCGAAATCCTTTATAAGGCTAAAGGGGGTCACGAGCAAAAAAGTTTGGGAAGCCGTGATGTAAATGACATTCCAAATTTTGTATCTAGCAATCCTCGCGTTTTCGCCGTTGATACTTGTTTTCTAGTGAGTAGCCTTTCACTAACTGTTTTGGAAAATGATAGTAACAAAAAAATAAATAAACTGCAAATATGGTTTAGTGCTAACGAACTTCAGATGAACCCTGAAAAATTCGCAATAATCGTGATTCCCTCTAAATTAGCTGCACAAACAGCAAACCTGAGTATATTTCATAACGAACGCCCGATTAAGTGTTTTGAATCCTCAAAACATCTCGGTGTAAACCTTGATAACAAACTTAATTTCAAATCCCACATATGCATTATCGAAAACAAAGTAGCCAGATCTGTTGGCATTTAAAGCAAGCTTCGTTACCTATTTCCTTCTTCTGCACTCCTTTTGATATAGCATTCTCTTATTAACCCTCATCTTTTATTTGGTTTCCCATTGTGGGGAAACGCCAACCAATCTTACCTCAATTGACAACAGCGTTTGCAAAACAAAGCAATATAACTTATTACTGACTCCAAGTTAAGAATGCCCACTAACCCCAATATTACAAACTAGGAATACTGAAACTGTCTGAGCTTTATAATTTGGAAATAGCTAAACTTATGCACCAATATTCCCACCATACCCTTCTTCAGCCATTTTCTACGTTCTTCAGCCCAATTTTCTCAGTACATGAACACTTTACCAGAGCAAAAACTGAAAACAAACTTTACATTCCAAAATTTTCTACAGCACGTTTCCAAAAATCTTTTAAATATTAAGTAGCTAAAATGTGGTACTCGGATCCCAATTGAAATTAAACAACTAACTATCCACAATTTAAAATTGAGTATGATAGGAATTTACTTGAAAGCTATTGTTAATTTGCCACATTTTATATTATCATCGTAATCAATCAGCAAGTAATTTTTTCAAAAATAATGTCGCTTTAAGCGACTTCAATTTTAGGGTGGCTGCTTGACGCGAAGACCAGAAATACTGGTCACTTCGCAGTCTCCTGTCGAGATTGTAGTACCTAGTTTATTTAAGATATCTTGTTGTTTTTTGTTGTTTTGGTTTAATTATTTGTATATAGTTGGTTTTCTGCAACTTGGCAAGCAAATTAATTCTGTCTGTTTATCCACCACCAAACCCCGTCTGTGATGCGCATGGGTTACGCTTCTTTGCTTAGCACGGTGCCCAATAATAGCGCTACGTTTGGCAACAAAATGAAATTATTATTTTCAAAATTTTATTTTTGTCTTTTTTTGACCAAACTGAGTTGAACTCGATTTTATGCCTTTTGCCAATGAACAATAGTTATTTGACGATGAAACAAAAATATTCATTTCTTGCCTTATTTTGTTTTGTCGCAATAAAAATGCATATTGCAAACATGTGTCATTTTCGCTGTGTTTCGTCATAATACATCAACTAACGCAAGTTCAATCAGAATTTAAAAATTGCCGATAATATTACAATTTAATTTTTTAGCAAATACGCGATTGAAAAAACGCCAAAACTATGGGTTTTTTGTCTTTGGGAATGTCACACTCGTAATAAACGGTCTCAATTTTAACTAAACTGATTGTCAGGGCAAGACTATATAAACTTATGAGGGAATAAAAATTTTACAAAAATAAATCAATGCATCAAATGAAGTTATGGTATTTGATAATACAGTATTGTGAAATTTTTTGTAATCAAAGATATCAACTTTGGCCCCAACAGCTGAAATCTTCGCTAACCCTTTGGTCTACTCTAAAAAAATAAAAAATAAAAGAAAATACTTGCTAATGTAAAAATGTTCGTCAGTTTGTCGCGCAGAATTCCATAAGTACAACAAAAGTATACCAAGCCCTAGAAAAATTTCGGCCGTTAACCGTAATTTCAGATTTTAACAGTTTTTATTTTTTATTTTTCAACAGTAAATAGCACCTTCACAGTAGCGTGTTTAAAGGAGGAGGGAGCCCATGCCTCTTATTTCTCGAGTGACGGCGTTCAGCAAAACAGAGTTTGTTTTTTTTTTTGATAGCGCTGAATGTGACCGAGGAAAATGCACTGGTGGGCATAGTCCGGGCTAAAAAATCTTTTCGATAACTTTTGTTTCTTTAGTAAATACACTTGTTAAATTTAGATGCTGTCTCACGGTAATTTCGCTTGCAACAAGATGCAATTTTTTTTGGCAAAATTGAACTAACAAACTTTGCTAAACTTTTTAAAACTGGTCAAACGCCAAACATTATTGTAGTGATTGCGTGTTTTTGTCATGTAAAAGAAGGCTCAAACAATGTAAATTTCTAAGTCTAAAATTTCATTTAATGCATTGATTGATTTCGTGACATTTTTTCTCCCCACACTAGATTATAGTCTGGATCTGACCAAAGACCCTGTAATAAATGTAGGTTCTATGTTATTGTAGGATCCATGATCTGACAGTCAGTTTAGATAAAATTGAGACCGTTTATTACGAGTGTGACATTCCCAAAGCAAAAATTTCCATAATTTCGGCATTTTTTCTTTCGAGTACTTGCAAAAATAATTAAGTTGTAATATTACCGGCAATTTTTAAATTCTTATTGAACATTTACTAGATGATGTATTACGATAAAACACAGCGAAAATGAAAACTTTTTGCTACATGCACTTTCATTGTGACCAATTAACCACAATAAGACAAGAAATGAATATTTTTATTTCACCGTCAAATAACTGCTTAATGGCAAATACAAAAAATCGATTTCAACTCAGTTTGGTCAGAAAGGACAAAAATAAAACTTTGAAAATAATAATTTCATTTTGTTGCCAAACGTTGCGCAACTGGGCTCCGTACTATGCAAAGGGGCTTAACTCATGCGCATCACAGAGGGGGCTATGGAGAAGACCCCAGCTGCCGAGCAATTATATCTTTTTGTTTTTCTTTTTTTTTTCAGAACAAAATTGCCATTTTAACACCTTTCAAATCAAGCTTGGTACCTTTTAGAGCAGTGGTTCTCAACCTTTTTTTGGTCCTGAGCCAAATTTTAAACCTCAAAGTTTACAGGAGCCCCAACCAAATAAACGAAAATTTTCAATTAGTTTGGTGCAACTGCTGCAGGCTTGTATTTTTTTAAGTTATTGAAACATTTCACCAACCCATTGCAGCTAGCTTCACGGCAATGCGCTGAGCTAAAAACTATCACAAAATTTTTAAAAAATCATTATTACAGCATTTGCTCAAGTCTCGAACGGGATTTTACTCAGAGAGACTTGAATATAAGACTAAAACTTATCTGCGTCTCACACAGAGGGGGACCTCGGGCGGTACCCCCAGCCGCTGTGCAAATTTCATTATTTTTTGAAAAAATTGCCCTTTCAACGCAATTATTACATGGCATTTTTGACATTTGCAGAGCCATCTGAAACTAAAAGAACTAAATGCTAATATTTGGAAACCTTCGGATAGAAATAAATTTCTTAGCCTCTTCAGCTCCCTTACTTCCTGTTCAAGTTCAAACTAAGTTTAAAACCATGCATATTTGGGTTTAAGTGACTAGTTTAAAGGGGGCTCATCCCCAGTGGCGCAGAAAAGTCACGTCATTTAGCATATTTATCCCAAAATTCAAGCATTTAAGCGGTTTTTGGATTGACCTGAACGTAACGGGGGGCTGAAGGGGATGGGCGATTTCAGTATGTTATGACCTTCAAAATTTAGTTTTTTTCAAATGGCTGTAAAAAAAAGGGGAAATTGTGATCCTAATGGTGCTAAAACGGAAATTTTTGAGGAAAAATTACAAAAATTGCTCATGTTCAATCTTACAGGTTACACGGCTGTTCAGCTCTTTTGGATCCTTTTAGTTTTGTTACTGCCTTAGCCCAGTAGTTGGCAACTTCAGTCTTACAACCTTTCGAAAGATTAAATTAGGGCTTCCTCTTCCGTTTTGTAAATTATTAGAATAAAACTTCCATTTGGAAATGAGTAGGAAGCTAAAACACCAAGCCAATGCGCTAACACTAACATCCAATACCTCCAAGTAGAACTGTTCAATGTTATCCTCGACTGTTGGCTAAAGGGATGATCATAAGCAAATAATAAAAAAATTGACTAAATTTATTGTTGTAATAGCTTTGGTTTTACTATTAAAATGAAAAATGGTTCATTAAGCTTACATAAACAAGGCAAAACAGATTCACTTTCAAGTTAATGAAAGCCGCAGAGAGGATAACCAAGAGCAACATGAGAACCAAGAGCAAAATTGAGAATCACTGTTTTAGAGGCATTTGAAAGAATTAAATTGCTAAAACTTGAAAGCCAGTTGAAGAATTAAATTGCCCAGCCCCTTCAAGCCATCCCCTTCCTCTTACTAACAGGCCAAGTAAAAAACGCGAGAAAAAATAATTTTGCAATATTTTGTCAACGTATGATAATTTTTTTTTGTTGTTGATAAAATGCAGAAATATATGAGATCAATTAATCTTTGACAATGAAATGAAATTATCGTTTCGAAATTTTTATTTTTGTCTGTTTTTGACCAAACTGAGTTGAAATTTTATTGATTTTTTGTTTTTGCCAATAAACGGTTAATTGAC
Organism: Trididemnum nubilum; assembly: GCA_963965965.1. Classification (NCBI taxonomy): domain Eukaryota; kingdom Metazoa; phylum Chordata; class Ascidiacea; order Aplousobranchia; family Didemnidae; genus Trididemnum; species Trididemnum nubilum. The sequence goes on along the minus strand of OZ014473.1, from coordinate 42,857,582 downwards.
GGTGAAACAAAAATATTCATTTCTTGTTGTATTTTGGTTCGTCACTAATGCATGTAGCAAACATTTTTTTATTTTGCTGTGTTTCGTCATAATACATCAACTAATACATGTTCAATAAGAATTTGAAAATTGCCGATAATATTACAACTTAATTTTTTTTGGAAATACGCAATTGAAAAAATGCCGAAATTATGGAAATTTTTTGCTTTAGGGATGTCACACTCGTAATAAACGGTCTCAGTTTTTATCTAAACTGACCGTCAGATTAAGACTATATAATCTGATGTGGGTAGAAAAAATTTCACAAAATCAAGTAATGCATTAAATGAAATTAGGGCTTTGTTAGTACAGTATTGTGATTTTTTTTCAATCAAAGCAATCAATTTTGGCCCCCAATAGCTAAAATCTTCTGTAGCTCTAGTCCGAAGACCACAAGGCAAATAGCGAAAATGAAATCGACATGTTTCGCCAATAAAGACACTTTCAGTGTCTTATTCAAATATCACCAATATTCTTGTAAGTTTTATTCCGCTATTAAATTTTAAGATTTACCAGATTGTAAAAAAGAGAACTAAAATTTTATCTTAAGTCACCTCTGGACAATTTCGTTCTTGGAAATAACGTCCAATTTTAACAATTTAGTTCTTTCACATATCTCCAAAACGCACAAAAAGTGATCCAAATGACATTAAAATATATAGTTTTACTGAAAAATCACAAAAACCGCCCGGTGGCTGGGAGCTTCAACCCCAAACCACCTTGGGTTTGGCAGTCGCGTAGCGAGGAATTTGCAATGGGGGGAGGCTGTTTCGGAGGTGAAAACCAGAAAAAAAGGTCATCACCAACGTTCCTCTAAGAGCTTGCTTTGTGCGCGGAAAGAAAGGCCGTGTGAGCTTCAAAAAAAAAAAAGGTCGCGCCGCAAACTGGTTCTATTTTCGTTTGGATTATCATAATTTTGCCACCAAATTCAGGTGAAGACCTAAAACAACAAAAAAAGATCTTCGCCGCAAACTGGTTATGTTTTAGTCCGGATTAGCGGGATCTTGCCGCCAAATTTTGGTGAACACCAAAAGAAAAATACATAAAAAAAAAGGTCTTCGCCGCAAATCAGTCACTGACTTTGGCCGGAATTTCAGATTAATTGATTACATCTAGATCTTGCAACTTAATTCTATCAAATCTGAAGTACTGTGCGTGGGTACTTCATGCGCGGCAGAACTAAAGTACTGCGCGGGGATTCTAGGCTATCTGCGCGGCCACGTAGCAGCGATGCTTAGAAGATACATAGATCATCACCCAGAATTAAAACGGTTTTTGTGCTCAAAAACAGGTGAAGACCAAAAATCAAGGTCTTCACCAAGAAATGGAACGGTTTTTGTGCCCGAAAACAGGTGAAGATCAAAGGTCTTTTCCCAGGCTTAGAACAATTTTTATGTCCGAACACACTTCAAGTCCGAAGTCAAATCAGACATATTCTGCATGCCAATGCCAATGGGGGAGGGGGTTATTTTCGATTTTAGTGCAAATATCGGTCTTAAGAGTGCTAAAAACGTTGTATTTTGCATACTCTGTATGCCAATGTGGGAAAGGCTACAGCTCTCCTCGCCTCCCGCCCCTGGCTACGCTACCGGCATTCGGTGCCTGAAGGCTCCGCCCACAGTCCCCGGTCTGTACTACGCTTAGTTTGCTTGTTACGCTGCATCATTGAGGAATTTTTCTGACAAAAAAATTTTCTTTCGGTCACAGGTCCTCCCTAAACAAAATCCTAGTTGGGGTGCCTGCAGCCTGCTATACATGATGGAGAGTGACACCACAAAATTCCGCCTCGGGTGTCATCATCCTTAGCGACGGTTATTTTAAATCCATCCAGTTTCAGCGATTTAAAATGCATTTTATCAGCAAAAAAAATACAACAAAAAATACGCCACAATTCTTCACACAAAACAAAAAGACATTATTTTTCACAACAAAAATCAATTTTTTAAAATTTTACTCCAATTTGAATTTTGATTTTTTCCTAAAACACCATCCAGTCATATTTCGTTAATTTTATCACTCTGTCAAGCGTTTTATTATTTTGTTTTCCGTCGTACGAAGAATTTTCAAGTTTTTATTGCAAAAGTATCCTTTATTACGTTATAAGATGTGAGCAAATGTTCCTTTTTGCAAAATTATTTTCGAAAACAGTCGATATCTCAAAAACTAGGAAAGACAGAAACTTCAAATTTTAACTTTTATCTAACAAATCAGCGTAAACTGAAAACAATATTCAGTTTTAACTGGGTTTATTTTACGAAAAATAATGAAAATTTGCTTGAAAAAGGTAGTAATGCGAAGGTTAATGGTATGAAAAATCATAAAAAAAAATTGAGATTTGCGTATTTCCGCAATCCATATCCAAGTTTCACGACTTGTCAAACAGAGCTATCGCCTTGAAGCTTATGCTATTTGACCGAATTAATTAAGTCTCGGGAATTAATCCACGACTTTATAAAAGGAAATAATTTGCAGCAACACGCAATAGTTTAAAAAACGAAAAACTGTGAACTTAGTTTTTGTCTTCAGTGGCAATTTAATTTTCAGTTTTGATTCGCAAAATACCATTTTTTAATTTTATTTGATTTTATTTGATTTAATTTTATTTGATTTAATTTTATTTGATTTAATTTTATTTGATTCGCAAAATACCATTCAGTCACATTTTGACAATCTCATCACTCGGTCAATTATTATTTTCAACAAGAATGGCAGTACGGTACGGTGCGTTCAGAATTTGCGTACTACGTACCTCGCACCCTGAACCGTACCGTACCAGCGTACCGTAGGTCAGTTAAATTTTTGAAGCGTACCGTACCATTGTACCGTACCCGTATACCGTTACAAAAAAGGCATACCATACCAGCGTACCATACTTCTTACCAAAAAATGAGCCGCACCGTACCGTACTTACGTATCATACCGTACCGTACTGCCATTCTTGCTTTCAAATACTTGCAACTTTAACTAACTTTGAAATCACTAGCCGACAAATCTCAATTCACACATTTCGCTTCCGCTTCAGCTATCTTTTGCCTCGGCATACGAAAAGCCGGCGCAATGTGCAAAAAGTCTGGGATTTTTAAACCACTGCGTATTCAGCTGAAGTGTCGCAGTGGTTTCCGTTCAAAATTTTCTGCAATATATGGCATGCCACGATAGTCCTTGACTCCTAGCATCTATATAGACAAAAGTAATGACATCAAAATTGGCCATAATTGTGACTGTGCCTTGTGATATCATAACATAATTGTAACGACAAATTAAGAGGCTTTAATGATTATTTGACAATAGCCTAGAATATGTACACGCCGGACACGGTCGCACGAATCTTCCTTACGGCGCACGTTGCACATAAAACGTTTAGTAGGTAAATTCTAACAGCGTACGAACGTACTATACCAGTACCATTGCAAAAAGGCTTACCGTACCAGCGTACCGTAATTCTTAGCAAAAGTTGAAGCGTACCGTACCGTACCTACGTACCGTACCGTACTGCCGTCCTTGATTTTCAATTCGTTTTCAAGCGCACAAGAAATTAAAAATTTTCATTGTAAAAGGATCCTTTATTACGTAATAAGATGAGAGCATATGTTCCCTTTTGCAAAATTACTTTTGAAAAAAGTCAATATCTCAAACACTAGGAAAAATAGGCAGTCCAAATTTTCACTATTAGCTTAAAAAATCAGCAAAACTCAAAACAATTCAGTTATAGCACGGTTAAAGAATGAATTTTTTTTAAAGCTGTAATGTGAGTGGTTATAGGCTGGCTTCCGTTCCAAACTCCTAACTTCTGGTAGTTGAGGGTTTTATCCCAGATTTACAGTATGCGTGAGGTCCACAAACTAACTTGAGGTTTATTTTTCCAAGTTACGTTAAAGTTTTTTTTTTTTCCGAAACGATAATACAATTGCTAGGCTTTTCCTCAGGCCCCGACGCAGAACCTCAACTTTCAGTTAATAAAAACATAAATGCGGAAAAATAGTCCATTAAAAGTTAATTAAAATAAACAAAATTTTAGAGCGGCTGGAGGCTTTGACCCCAGATCTCTGCATCCAATACATAGCAATAAACGCTTGATTTATCAAAAATTTTTGCTTCGCCCTCCCACACCTCAAAAATCTAAATGCCTCTTCCTAATTTTATCAACGGCTACGGGCTCGCTGAGCGAGTGCGGATTGGTCCAAAAGAATTAGCTGCACTGTCGCTTTTTCTTTAAATAATGAAGAAGATCGAAACAATCAACACATCGGTACTGTCAAAGATGACGTAAGCAGTAGCGTACGCAGAATTTTGAAAAGGGGGGGGCCAAAAACTTCAGAAAATTTGAGAAGAACTTACATCAGAATGTAAATTGTTTCACCCAAAATTTGTCCGATTTTTTGCCAAATTTAGATGAAGAGCAAAAAAAAAAAAGGTCTTCACTCAAATTTGGTCAGATTTTTTGCCCAAATTTAGGTGAAGAGCAAAAAACAAAAAAAGGTCTGCACTCAAATTTGGTCCGACTTTTGGCAAAACTAGGGTGCAAGCCTGAAATAAACGTTCCAAGCAGACCTATTGTGTGATCAAAGCTTCTGCCAAACTTGCAAAGGGGGGGCCATGCCCCAATTTTACATACTTTTGCTATGCTGATTTTACTATCCTGGCGACCCCCCTAAATACCCCTGGACGTAAGCATATTAACAACAAACTTTCAAGACAAATCATTAAATGCAAGATAATTGATTATGTCAAACATCGCCAGTTACTATCTTGGCAAACACAAAAAAAATAGAACAAAAGGTGTGGAAATGCTTTTTTTGATGTCGGTAGCTTTGCAATCAGCAACAAAACTTTTTGATCAACAGGCAGCAGAACCACCAATTTTATTTTGTAACTTGATGCGGATTTTGTAACTTAAATAGCTGACAAAAAATTTGACATGCGATATTTTGCTAAAACCCAATCCTACACCCACAATTCACAAATTGCATGTTGCGGCATTTTTTTAAAAGAACTATATTATATGGACAGTCTGCTCAAATTTTAAAAACAAAATCAGAACAATGTCTGTCTCAGTAATCATCTTGGAAAAAGATATAAGTTAAGAACGCGGGCGAAATTTACAAATATAAATCAAATTCTTATCATTTATCAATAATAATGCAGAGTCTAGTTTGAGCGGTTAAAAATCTTATAAATTTTGGAGGGCTCATTAGGTGGACCAACTCAATCTTCCCCAATCCTCCAAAATGGTTATATACCATTTATATACAGTTACATCAACCTATCCTTAAAATTTTCCTTGCTTATTTCAAATACTAAAAAGTTCACATTTTAAAGGACTTGTTTGGGGTGTTCCACCGTCGTGAAATCTTTACTTTTTATATTTTACATCTCTTTTATACTCACCTATTCCGAAAATTTGGTGTGTCTACAGCGTGATAAACAAACACACTTTATTTTTAGGGGAAATCCTCTAACGGCGAACTCCTAAATTTTGTCATTTTCAAGCCACGAAGATGCTCATTTTAAGACAACTGCGGGTTCCGCTTTTTCATCTTATTCAATTTCTGGCTTCAGTCAAAGCGCTCCAAAAAATCCTTGCAGTTTTTTTAGTATAAATTCTATTTTGCTGCGTTCACTTTGGTTGAATGCTACTGGGAGTATGCACAATGTCCGCGTTTTTTATATCAACATCAGTACATGTTCTCGGCCATGATAGTTGCAAACTCCTAAAATATAACGAAAAACAAAAAAAATGTAAATTGAAATTGATCACCAACTGTAATTTTTGTAAAATTTTTCTTTAAACATAAATAGTTAGTTAGACACCAAATAACTTCTATACAAAGCAATATCATTCAAATTAGGCTTGATTTTTAGGTTTTAACTTTGAAGAGATTTTACGCCGTTAAATTTTTGGTTATTCGAAGATTTCTTGACAATTTAAACAAACTAGGGCATGTTTTATTTAATCTAAAACGCGTTTTTTAATTTGGCAAAAGGGAACATATCTTTTTCAACTTAAAAAACGGTTTTTGATTTAGCAAAAGGGAACATTCAGATTTTTCCTTAATCAACATAGTATTTATTACGTCATAGTTTGACAACAAAGGCGCATAAAAACTGGATTATCTCGGAAAGTTAAAATTGAAAAATTAAAAAAGTTCCCTTTTGCAAAATGACGGGAGAATATAGCAGCCAACTTTGTGGTGATTTAATTAGCAAATCCTACTCTGCTAATTCTTACACCAAAAAAATAGCACTGATAATAATTTACATAAAAACGGTCTCCCATATCACTAATCAACTGATTTTGGTACTTTACTGATGTAATTTTGCTCTAACATTCTATGCTTGCTTGATTCTTTTTTCAGATCCTCAATTGCTTTTTTTTCCAATCTCTTGATATACGCTTAAACCACAAAATTGAAATCTAGATCTAGTTGGAATTTTGTATGTGGAAACAGGGGCACTGCATGAGATATTAGGTGGTATGAGGTTCCAGATCACAGTCACAATTACTTTTTTTCTCTTCTGTCAATTACTGTTGTGTGTTGTGGTCTGCTTTTTGTTTTCCTTAAATGCAATGTTTGCTGGAATGTAATATCTGTTTGAATCTCGAAATTTACAGATTTACTTGGCATTACCATTGTTTTTATTGAATTATGAATCGTAAGTAGGGTGGAAACTGACTTTGACCATACGGTCTTTTCGTTGTCTCCCCACCATTTGCATTTAAATGTGGTGAGTTTAAAAATCTGGAGTAAATAAATAAATCTGAATCTGGAATTGCTCAGTCAGTGGACCCCATTTTGCCACGTTTTGTTGCAACACTCAAACAAGTAATCTCTGAATACTGACAGCTGGAAATTCAATGTTTTCCACATTTACAATCCTGCTTTCCATGTGATTAGGATCATGATAGTATCCTCATTTTATGACGGGGAGCAGCAGGCGTTTGAGTTTGTCAACTTATATTGTAACTTTGCCACTTGCTGCTCAAATTGAATGATGAGGGGGCTGGTTCCGCACACTACCATATTTGTATTTCCTCCACACTTCTCAAAAAGAAATTTGATGTAACCAAGGATGGCAGTACGGTACGTAAGTACGATACGCATCAATTTTTGCTACAAAGTACGGTACGATTGTACGATACGCTTTTGTTGTGAAGGTACGGGTACGGTACGGTGGTACACTGTTTGTATAAGGGTACTAAACGTACTAACGTACCGTACCACGCAAGCACGCTACGAAACAAAGTTTGCAACTCGTTGATGACGCTACGTACCGTACTTGTGGTAGTATGATGCATTGTTACGCGTATGTAAATTATTTTTGACCCGTGCTTTGAGTTCTGATTATTTGTTCTTCTTCACTTTCTTACCCTAAAACTAAAGCCAAGAGGCGTCACATAAGTTGGAAAGCTCCAAACTCGGCAAGACTGATATTCATCATTTTATTTTAGAACATATATGCAATTAAACCTTTTTTTTTCAAGCGCGGAAAACGAGAACTTCGAGAAAACCTTAGCAATTTTTTCATCTACGTACCGTACCTTTTAAGTAGAGCTTTGGTTTACTTACGTACTTTTAGAGCTTTGATTTACTTACGTACCGTACCTTTCAAGTACGTACGTTTAGAGCGTACCATCCAATAAAAAGTACGTAGGTACACTTGCAAATTGTTTTTTCTTGCATTACGTTAGTACGTTACAGTAAATTTTTGAAATATGCTATGTTCAAATTTTGTACGTACCGTACCGTACTGCCATCCTTGGATGTAACATAAGCTTCCAATAACAAATAGTGCAATGAGCACAAAATAAACAAATTCTGCAATTGAGGAATGAAAAGTGAAGTTTAGGTTTGTTTATTCTTTTGGCTAAATGCAGCAAATTAATACAATAAATGACACAAAGATAAATAATATAATTGAACTTTGATGCACTTCGCCACAGTTCCCTTGAGAAGTCCAAGCAGGGGACTTATACACACCTCTAAAAATAGAGGTGGAGCATGGGAACTGCGACTTGAAAACAACGATTAAGAAAATGTATCAGCATAAAAAAAAAAGCAAAGGCAAACAGAAAACAAGGCAAATTAAGGAATAAAACAAATGAAGAAAGCAAACACAGGGAAATAGCAAATCAACCGTAATCTTCAACTGGGAAACGTTCAGGGCTGTGATGGGAGCGAGTCAGTATTTGCTAATGAGATATTTCTTTAATTTACTACGAAAGTTTGTTAAATTGTGAGAAGAACGAATTTCAACTGGGATATCATTCCAGATTTTAGGACCATTGTGAAGAATTGATTGGCCACAGATTACTTTTTTCATCAATGGGACATGGATATCGTTACACTTTCTGGTTTGACGCTGGTGCACTGCAGAATTCAACTTAAATGAATCAGCGAAACATTGGGGGAGCTTATTGTGGAAAAATTTGTAAACGAAACAGTCAACTTCTAATTTATGAATATTCATTATTTTTAAATTTTCAAACTTTTTATATATGTCATCACAATTTGAACAAGAGTCACGAAAAAATATAATTCGCAAAATTTTCTTGCAGCATCGTTGTGAGGAATCTAATAGGCAAAAGTTTGTGGTGTACCTTGTAGAAATACAATAATTTAAGTGGCTGTAGGGAAAAGAAAAAAATAAAGTTAGCATACATGAGCGAGTTAAATTGTCACGAGAGTTATAAATTAGTGCCATGCATGCGCGGAGTTTGTTTCGAACACAAAGTATGTGAGCTTTCCAGGAAAAATTATTCGAAACAAAGCGCCAAAAAATTTAAAGTTATCCACTTCAAAAATTGCGACATTTGCTATTTTTAATTGGGTATCAGGTTCACAGGTAGTTTTTGTATTGCGGCTTTTAAGGGAAAAGATCATGTATTTTGTTTTGGCTGTATTCACAATGAGTTTATTATTTGTCAACCAACTAAAAACGCGAACGAGTTGTTCATATGCGATGTTTACCAAATCAGCTCTAGATTTGCCTGGAACGATTAAAGTTCCTACCAAGAATTTGCCAAATAGCTGGTCAATAATGACAGGTTTAAAAACATCTGTACAACTTTTGGGATGGTTTAATCAATTTAGAAAAATCGCAAAAGGACTGCTCAAATGCCCAACTATCCTTGCCTATTTCAGAAATCGAACAAATATAGTGGTGTGCATTTGAGAAAGTGTAATTATTGCTGCAGTACATTGTTTACTTAAACTGATCGACTTTTGATTTGACAATACATGCTAAAATGTTAGTTTTTTTTTAATAACAAATTACGAAAAATTGAAAAAGCTCAAAGTAACCCCAATGCAACTTTCAAGGTCATAGGTGTCTTCCTATCCCAAAATCATTAAATTTGAGTACCGACATTGAATATCTAGCACTAATGATTTTATTTCTATTCTGGCGTTCTTCCGGTGAAGTCATAGTCACAGCCATCTTGATCTTAAAAGCCTTGTTGTTTTTATTGACGTTTCGTTGGTCATGACGAACAACATCATCAGAATACGAGCAACGATAAAGAACTGCGACTGAAGCTACGTAGCATCAATATAAATTGTAAGATTTTTAAAGTTTTTAAAATCCGAAAGTTAATTATTACATCACAACAATAGAAACAAATTTGTAGAAAAGCAGATAGTGTTAAAACTTTGGTCACAAAAACTACAGTATAAACTAAAATGATATCAAAGCATCAGGATTCTAAAGCAAAGAACGATAAACTATTGGAAAAGATTCACCATATGAACGATTAATTACTTTTGGCCTTGAAAGAATAAACCAAGATTCGGCGGTTAATCTTTTAGAAAAATTACTTTAAGTTTTTAAAATTCGTGAGTTGGCCCAATCAATTACGTGATTAAACAATATTACATGTTCACACAAGGCGGAATTTCCTGGTGTTTGTTGCTTAATGGCTTCTTTGGTGCTCTTTTAATTGGGATTCTTTGGTCGGGTTCTATTTCTATCGATATTAGTATGTTTTTGGGGGCGCGATTCAAAAAGCCCCGGGGGCTCTAGGTAAATGCGGTTCGATTTCAAAAAAGTTTGGATTTCCCATTTTTTTGGCTAAAGGCAAAAATCTAACACCCAGGCAAGTTGAAATTCCAAAATGACTCTAAAAAGGTCTGCCTTACTGTACATGTGAGTGACATCTAGGTGCTATTAGCTTTCTTTTGCATTAACTGGCAAATTGCCGAATAATATACAAGGGCTGTTTAACTCCAAGACCAAAGGGTCACTTCACAGTCCCCCTGTCTTTCTTTGTTGCTAATTATGTACATTAATTGGATTATGTGTTTTGTTTCATTTATGGACGTAATGAGTTAAATGCAATTAATGAAGAGATTTAAAACATCTTTTAGTGATTTAAAACGTCTTTTGAGACATCTGTTCAGGGGGGGGCTAATTTGTCAAAAATAAAACCAACAAATCAATAAAAACTTTGAAAAATGGTCAAAAATAGGCTATCAAATTTGATCGCAAGTGTAAAAATGCTAAACATGTGTGTCATCAACAAATATACTATAAACTGAGAAATAGGAGGGGGGCTATTCGTTATTAGGTAATTACCAATCATTTCTCTCAAATCTCTTTTCATTAGCCCCCCCCAATTATTTTTCTCTATAAACTGTACACAAAATAGATTACTCCATGTGAGTTTTACTGAAATATTCGATTTTATAATTTACCAGCATCTAAACAAGAGAACTAACATTTTACCATTAGCCACCTCCCAAATAGCCCATTTATGCCACCAGTTTAAACATGCTTGCACTGCCAATTTCTAAGCCACGTTTTAAAAGCATCATTTTTTAATCAAAATAGCCCTAAAATGAAGTTACTTTTGCAAAAAAATGCAAAATTTTCGAGCGCTGGGGGCTCCGCCCCCAGACCCCCGTGCCTCCGGCGGCTAGGGGTTTTGCCCCCAGACCCCCATTGGCCTCCGGCGGCTGGGGGCTCCGCTCCCAGACCCCCAAAATAGCCCCTCCATTGCCAATTTCTGGCTACGCGCCTGAATAGTACTAAGTTCAGTAGTCTTAAGTTCATTGCTCGCTTAATACACCGAAAAAAAAGAAGAAAAGGCAAACACAATCATCAATTAAAAAAGTTAATCCTAATGATGGTACTGTGTCAATAACAGTAACTTTTTAAATACATTTAGAAAACGATAATTTTATGGAGTATTGGCTAGGAAACATCGCAAAACTGGAAAGTTTACGAGTCAAGGTGCTAGCTAGATTGTTTACTCTAGGAAAAAGAAAACAAACAAAAAAACAAAGCAAAAACGGGCGCATTTAATTAATCAAATGATAGGCTGTGGACTGTAAACCAGTAATCTTCAACATGAGAGAAAAACACACAACACTATTAGTCGAAAAAGTAAACTACACATATAAGTCAATATAAGATTGAAGAATTAAATAATTTTGTGGCAGAGGTCGATGTAGTATTTGCTAGTTAAAAATTCTTTGTAGTGTTTGTTGAAGGTAGCAGTACTAAACTCTTTGTTTCTATAAACATCGTTAATGTTTGCTCAGTGTTTTTACCCTCTAAAGATCAATTAATTTTGAGTTATTCATTTCTTCAAACTTGGTAGAAAATAGATATTTTGATGCATGTCTGGCATTGTGACCAGTATGCACGGTTTCAATTTTGCTGAACAGATGTTGAAAGAGTTTTGTTAATTTATTGTTTTGCTGCTGGTGCACAAATTTAGCCAGTTCTAATTCATAAGTTTTTGTCTGTTTAAAGAAAGTTCAAATTTTTGTATAGAGAATATAGTGAGATTATCGAGAGCTGTTTAATATAGCTCGGACGATTTTGTTCATATTTATTTGGATCTCTTTCAGCTGCTTCATAGCAGCTGTAATACCCCAGACTTAGATTCAATATTGTAGTGTGCTATACACAAGCGCATAATACAGCATGCTTAAACCATCTTTTGCTACAAAATGACGTATTCTGTAGAAAAGCGTAAGATATCTCACAAGCAGTCCCAAAACATGCTTTACGTGCGGGCTCTACGTTAAGTTTTCATCGACAGTAATTCCTCGTACTTAGGGAATGAATTAAACTAAATCAAGTAGAATTCAAACTCAAACATTTTTGCACATTTCGCGCACGACATCGAGTATTCTAAAATTGATTTTATATCCCCGTACGCAACATTGCAAAAATACTTTATGAAAAAATTTGATTGCGAGCTGGATAAGCACAGTCATGGAAAAGAAACCAAAATACAGTGGGTATGTTCGGAGCTATATGTGGGACATAAACTCACGCTGAAGAGTTTTGTTAGGCTTATTAGTTATTTTCAGGTGCTTTTTGAATAATTAAGTCATACATTGGTTCAAAATAATTCGCATTTTCGTAAGATTACAACAAAAATCAAAAGGAAGATTTTTTACAATTGCAGTGAAAAACTTTGGTACAACTTTGAAAGTTGCATAAAGTATAAAAATGGTACTTCCTTGCTTTTAGCATACAATTGAAAACAATGTCTGTTTAAATTTGAAAATAGACAAAAAATAGATGAATAGATTGAATACTTACATAATAAGCTGTAATTAAAATAAAAATGATGAAGTTAGAGTTCTGCCCTAAACTAGTAGACTATATCCCGTAAGGAATCCTACATACTTTCAGTTAGCAGCGTACGCTATTCGAGCTCGTTAGCTGATTCAACAATAGACTTATATTGTTCACCAAAACCCCGCGTTATTTTTAACTGGCCTCAGCAATTATTTCCCATCATAACGAAACTATGAAGATAAGAGAGCATAGATTTTATTGTGATTGGGCAAATTTTACTCCACTGTAGAAACAACCATATTGTCTAGCTTTGCAAATTGCCACCACAGTCAGAAAGAGCAAACCTTAGCTTGATAAAAGTTTAGCTATTTAGTTATTTTTTAGCTTGATCAAAATTTCTCAGCGTAATCAATACGATTATTTTAACTTAATTTGTATTTTTGGAGAAAAATCGTCTTTCATCACCAAAATCAGGGGTTAAACTAAATCAAATTAAATATTTCATTTTACTTACTATAATGCACCAAAGGGTGTAACGAGTTGGCTGGGCCCATCTCCGCGTCATTGCGCCTGCAGTAGGGTGGTCCTTATTTCAAAATTTCAGAAAAATATACGGGAACCGGGTTTAATTTGTTCGTTTTCGATGTAAAACTGTATATGCAAAATATCGCGGAGAAAAATTAAAGTTTACAGGTTGCACATGAGCAGCGAAAATTTGAGATTATTCTATTGCTACTGCATCAACAATTATACATCACGGGACGAGTACGGTCGAATCAGAACGGTTCTAACAGATGTAACGTTTGTTTGAAAGAAAAAGTTGCGATACTACAAGCAAATCCGGTTAACACTCTCAACCAAAGAGCCAATATCGTATTAAAATGTCAACACAAAGCCAAATATAAACCAAGAAATCATCAACCTAATGAAACCACATTTATTGTAAATCGGTTAATCACTGTGACGTAAAATGCCTCTTTGTATCTAGAACAGTGTTTAAAATTTTAGCAGTGTTTTCACAACGTTTGAGAGACACGCATCAGCGCATCAGCAGTGTTTGATTAAAATGCTCAGCCTTCACAGTTAATGCTTAGAGTGTTTTGTACAAGCCGCGTCTCCGCACCATCGACCCTGGTTGCGGCACCAGGCTGGTGCGTACCACAGTTAATTCCAGTGGAATAGCTTGGGCTCGTGCCCACCACAGGGCTTCCGGTACGAGGAGGGGAAGACGTGAGTGGTGAACTGAGGTCTTTTACTGTTTTTGTTTAGTTTCCACACTACCTGACAAACCCATTTGAGGGAAACAGTCAGTAGCGGTTTTTTTAAATTTCTATTTTTTAGCTGAACATCTTGTACCGTTAACTGGAGGCCTATGTGCATTGAGCACTTTTTAAACTGGGAAGACAATGTACATTGTACAACTCACATATACAATACATCATATATTTTTTGTATGTCTTCTCCTGTAGTCAGAAATTGTTTGCCTCAATAAGTTTGACTGGAATCATTTAAGCTGCCAAGTATTAATTTGTGGATAAATTTCAAACTTCATACTCACAAAACAACATTGCGTAACTCGGATTCTTGGATAATTATTCTACTTGTTCAGATAACCGAAAAGTTTGACGTCCTTCGTGGTCGACTCTTGGAAAATCATAACGACTTCCACTGGCAGGTAGGTGGCCAGATCAACCACAAACTACAAGGGTTCAGCGATTTTTTCACTTGTTTTTTTTAAGTACCACAAGTGAAAAATTGTTTATTCCCTTCAAACCCTCAGCCACTGTCCAAGCCCTTAAGGTTTGTCCTGTTTGGCCAAGAGTCTTGTCAGGCTGGGGAATAACTCGTAATTTTGTAAAAAAAAACAAAAAAAACAACAACTATGTTTGAGAAGCTGAGGGCTGCCGATGAGAGCTAAAAGCTCGAAACAGCGATGTCCAGCTCTGTGCTTGTTAAAATACTTAGCGAATCTTTATGGCTACCACAAGTAACAAAAAGATGACCTGAAAGATTTCTTTGATATGGGCATACAAATGCTCTGATCCATAGACCCTCATGATAAAGGTACCAAAATTTTCTTCTGGTCAAAAGGGATTGTTAGAGAATAGAATTAATGGGAACAGTGGATATAAGAAAGGCAACTGGTAAGTCCAAAACAATAAACTGAGTAAAAAATGTGAAAGATCATCTTAAGAAATTAAAAAAATAACAGCCCATAATATTCTGAACCTACTCTGTTTAAAAAAAAGTTTTGATTATTAACTTGAACCACTTTCAATCTTATTCAAATTTAATCTCACAACTTGATCACCTGCCTATCATCACCTCTGGCATCTGCATAAAACATCTGCTCAAGATTGCCCCAATTCCTAATGTGGCCGGTTAGTCTAAAGCAAATGGCATCGTTTGAGCATTACAAAAATTGAGATAGGATGAGAAAGTTTTTGCTACTGAGTAATAAGTTTTTTGACATGAATGTCTGAAACACTAAAAGTAAGAATCTGGTGCTTGCATCTCCATTAAAGCAAAACTTGAACAAAATTAAAATTTAGCTAGGGGCGCCAGAACTGATTATGGCGCCCCTAACTTATGCTCGCCATTATCAGTTTACCTTACGCCAAAACTGCTTGGTAAACTGATTATGGCAAGCATAGACCAAAGGATCATTTCTTGTATCTACCTAAACTTGCCAAAACCTAGAAAAAATCTTGAACATGCAAAAAACGTGACAAAATCACATTGACAAGACAATTGGGGAAACCGTAATGAAAAAAAAATCTTTGGTCGGCTTTGGTATACATCTAAGACATTAGTGGCGTAAGTTTTTTGAACCAGAGGTGCATGATGGCGTTAAGTGACGAATGGTAGCAGCTCTTTACGAAAACGTAAACTTTACCAAGCATGCCATTAAGAAACAACAATCGGAAAAAGTGGTTTGCTGATTAATCGCAATTAATTGGATTTTTCCAAAAAATTAAGAATAGACCAAAAATTTCAATCAATTGACTTTGATTCATGGAGTGAATAATCAGGCTCATGGATGGCAGACAGAAAGTTGGTTCGAAAAATTCAAGTCCCGAATGCAAATGCAGAGCGTGGTGTGGCAGTGGCACTTATACAGAAATACGTCTGGCTAACTGAAAAGGGTGATGAAAATCAGTTTCAGTTCCACTTGCATTTCGTCTAAAAGCATACCATACGCAAGGTTTTTGCTGAGTGAGAATAAAGACAGTACACTACTTACTTGGCAACATACAATAAGTTGGGTTACACCCGCAGTATTACTGCTTTTGAACAACTAACACTCTGGAAACAGCGAAGCCCTCATCTTTACAAAATTGGGTATTTATAAAAAACTTTACTGCCTTTGTGCAACCTCTAAATGTTTTTCCATCTCAGAGATTTTTTACGCACGATGGTTTAGCCTAAAAAGCACACATTTACTTCGGTTCCCATAATAATTTTTATTGTTTAATTTTGCTATGTATTTAAAGACCACCCTAGCCTGCAGGCAAGTAGTTCTTTCCGAAGAAATGTTGCAGCGGTGGTGAGTTGTTGGCAGCACTGTGTCCAATTTGACTGGCCTAAGATTAGAACCTCAGACCTCCCACTTCAGAGACGAACGCGTTACCGCTCGACCAACTGTCGGTTAAAATTATAATAAAGCACTATATTAGTGTAACAGTGACAACAAGTTTAATCTTTCCAAGGAAGCAACCGCTGTTAAAACATTGCTTGTTTTATAAACGGACAAGCTTGGATTACCGAGTAACAAAGACATTCAAAACCACCTCCATTCTTTTCGTGATAAAAACACTTCAGAAACCGCATGTATACGGTAGAGCGCTGAAATTGCAATTTTTGATTTCCCAAAAACCAAATTACAAGCTAAATCAAACTTTTTTTCTTAATCGTGATCTTCACGCTAACAAAAAACGAAGAAGACCTTTTTGTAGACAACGCGTGCATAAATTTACACATATGCGATTGCTGAATCATTTTCCAATTTTTCATGAAATTGTTGGGTCATAATATTAAAATGTTTTTTGTTGATGAAAAGAATTGTGTAAAAGCATAACAGCAATAAAAATAATTTATTCTGGATAAATCTTTTTTGGAAAAAAAACCGCTAAAAAGAAAAGCCCATAGATGAGCATTTGTTCCGAGGGAAACTAAAATCCTTTGACTTGAACCTATACTACGTATAATTTCCTGCTTTGCTATGGAGGCCCTCTCAGTGCTACCGAAAGAACGAAAAATTACGGTTTAATGGTAAAACATTTGAACTTCGTGTTTTCAGTTTGAATGCTTCGACAATAAAATTTTTGCTTTAAAGAACTAAAAACCGACAATAGATTCAAGTACCTTATGTTTCGTATAAGAATTCCAAGAAAATATATTTTTAGCGTTCAGCAAAGTTTAAGGTCGTGATTATTTTCACTGTTTGGGCAAAATCTTAGGATCGTGATTGCCCCTAATGCCGCTTTGGTAACGGGCCATTTATTTTGACAGCAACCCTGCCACAAATCACTTATTAGTAGTTAGGAATACACAGCTACTTTCAAAATCTTTATTTTTGAATGACAACACCGGCCAAATTGCTTTATTAAAAAAGCCTTTTTACGGAAAAATTTAACGTGTGATGAAGAGTGCTAAAACAATCTTTCTAAATTTTTTGAGAAAACATTGAGCAAGAAAATCTACGACTTGAATGTTTCTTTAAGTTTCTACTTTCATTCCTTTTCATGCGATGCTATTGCCTTTTAGTTTTAATTGTAGTAACAAACAACTTTAGCTACATTTCTCTGATTTAACTAACAGTAAAATTATTTTGTACTTTGGGCTGCATTATAAATCAACTAAAGGTTTTTTCGGCAACTGAAAAGAATATTGAGGCTGTTCATACAGTCACAATGAAAGAAATCAATACAAAAGTAGCTAATTGTATTGTGACACAAGAAAACATGTCATACAGTTACACAACTGAACTAGACTGGATATTTCCCGTTGTGGTTAACGTTACATTGATGGTTCTTGATTTTTGGCTGCTTATTTCTTTGATACATTACGGAATTAAAAACAAAAAATGGAGTAAAGCTAAAAAATGCAGCTCTGATGTTTTGAACAATGGATTAATATATGGATCCGTAATTGGATGCGCAGTAGCATGTATGACTCGTTTTTTTACAAATTTGCTGCTTTCAAATTTGGGGTATAGCAACAGTAACTTTGAAAGTGGAATTTGTGATCAACTTGCAGATGCTGTTCACTCGTCTTATGCCTTTGTTCACTTTTTCGTTGCATTATTTTTGTGGTCTCGTCAGCAAGCATTTTTTGCAAACCGGCTGCTCAATTTCAACTACAACAAAGTAATTAAGTACTTCAGTTTTGTTATTATTTTTATTATCATTGCTTTCGGAATTGCTGCTCTAGCATTAACTAGTGGTGCAAAGTTTTACATTTCCAGTAGCATCGGTTGCGTGATACGTCCAGGTTATGAAGTGCAAGTGACGACTTGGCTAACTCCAATAATCGGGGTAGCTTTCTACAATGTTGTTTTGTTGGGATTACTCTCGTATGCTTTGTTCTATGCGCAATCATTTAAGGAGAAAAAGTCTTCAGCAAATTTACAGCAACAAAAGTTTAAAACAATAAATTACAAAATCAGCACAATCTCCAGCAGAGATGATGAACATACTTCTACCACGTTAGAGTGTGGCTCCGAATTGAAACCTAAAAACAGGCCACATCGAAAAAACTGCTTTTCCAACAAAATAAAAGTTATTTTGAAAAAAACTCTTACATTTGCAGTTCTGTCCATTTTGATTGATGTAATAGTGCAGCTCACTGCCAACTTTGCAGTAGATCGGAAAAGCCATCGTAGATTATCGAACATGGCATTTGATATAGCTTCGTTTTTCAACATGCTTTTGGTCATACTGTCGTTTAATAAATACAAAGAAATGATGACGTCACCATGCAACAAATTGACTTGGAATAAAATTGTAGAATGCTAAGCCTTTGTTGATACATCGTAGGATAATAGCTATGAACGCAAGAAAGTGGCTCTATATGAATGTGATTTCATTTCTTAACTCTATAGTTTTTGGTGTAACCAAACAGCACTAGCTATTTGTTTAACACATTTTGCACAAAAGAGTGAGGCACAAAAGCCATGCCCACTCCATCGAACTTCTAAACCAGAAGTTTGGTTCAAATAAACACAAATTGAACTTAATCACAAATAAACACAAAACACAAATAAACACAAATTGAACCTAACTTCACACATACGATAGCAGCTTTACCAACTTAAGCATTTTCAGCAACTTTACCGATTTAAACTTGCAACAAAATGGTTGTGAAGAAGCTCAGTGTTTACTAAAAGTTTCAGAATAATTTCGCATTTTTTCCGTAAGTTTGTTTATTTTAATTTGAATTATAAATTGCCTACGTCAAAGCAATTATGTCACAAAGAACATCTTGTTACGCTTTTTAAGTTAAATATGGACCAAAAAAGTGAAACAATTGCGGCAAATCTCAAAATTTGACATCTTTCTCCAATCCCAGCAACTTCAAATTATTATGGGTAACTTGTGAATGAATTTGATTTTAAGTCAAATTAGTTTCAAATAAAAAATATTTCTCAGGTTGGATTTATCAGAAAAAAGCGAGAGGGGTCATTTTTTGCCCTCACTGTCTCAAATATATTGGAATAAAAATCTTAGCAAAAAAGTGCAGTGTAAGCATAAAATGTGGTGATGTGTTCAACTGGATTTGAGTGATTCTGTTGTTTATTGCGAAGCATTTAATAGAAGAATGACATGTAAATTAAAATTGCTATTGTCGTATTTATGTATTTTTCCTCAACTTCTGTTATCTTGATACCGATTTCGACATAAACGATTAAATTCGTTTTTCAACCTGTTTCAATTTGATGCTCAAAATCGGATTATATTGCTTTCTGATTAAGTAGCAGATATTTTCTGCACAGAGTATACTTCATTACAGTCGTTCTAAAATATTCAGTTCTCTTTGATTGCGAAAATGCGTAATTGAGTGTGTGTGTGTATACTGTGTATGAGCTTCTGAACGTTTTTTGTGCATTTGTAATTTTAAGTTGTTCATGTCAAAACTTTAAAGTTTTTCAATTTTTACAGTGCTGTAGATTTTCTGCTGAAGATTGATTTATTTTCTAAATTATTTTCTCGAATTGTTGGTTTTTACTGTTTGCAGTGTGAAAATCGTATGGTGTTGCGTACTTATTTTTTTGTTCTTTCATGGTTGCGATCGAATATTGTTTTGAACTTATCATTGCATTTGGTCGCACTTGTTAGTTACGTCATGGTTCTATAGTATCGTTGTGATTATACATCGCTATTGACCAAGTCATTTTGGTCAGAACACCGCAAATAATCAACTAGGCTTCTGATTACTTCACAGTTATATAGTAGATCAATAATCAGTTGGTCACATCTCAGCAGCAGAAACAATGGCATTGTGTTTTTTTAAAGCGTTGAACAAGAGCTTAATCAAGCGAACGATATAAAAAAAAGTTTGATTTCGGACAAGACCTTGATTGCAGTAATACCTGACTGTTTTTGAAATTTTAACAGTGTTTTTACTACGTTTGACAAACTTACAGCTGCGCAAATGCAGTGTTTGATCAAGATGCTCAGCCTCCATAGTTAGTGCTCGCAGTGTTTTGTACCAGCCACGGCTTCTCACCGCCGACCCGGGTTACGGCTACTGGTCCTGGCCGGTGCGTGCCATGTTTTGCCCCATTGGAATGGCTTTGGCTCGCGCCCGTCACAGAGCTTCCGGTGTGGGATGGGGAGACGTGGTTGATGTGCTGAGCTATAACCGTTTTGTTTTTGTTTAGTTTCTACCCGCATGAAGAACCCATTATGGGGAAACAGACTGTAGTGAGGTTTTTAAATTTTTAATAATTTTAAGTTTTAACTGAACTTCCTGCATCATAAATTTGCATTGATATCTTTTTTCAATTCTGATTTTCTGTCGCAATGTTGTGTATAAATTATTTGCGTTTCTTTTATTCGCTTGATTATTCCTGTTTGATTCAATCAAACTTAGTTTGTAGCTTAAGCTGTTCTTTTTCGATTAAACGTAGCGATTGTTTCTACTGTAAAGAATATTTTGGAAAGAAATAACTTAATAAGTGTTAAGTTTTGATCAATTTGAAAGTAGTGTTTCTTGGTAAACTTATTATTTTCTACAAGAACAAACTTGAATATCCGCTAACAATGATGCACTTCTGCACCAGCTAATATTTTTGCATCAAGTTTACAGTTTGTTCTGGCCGCATGTTGAGTATAATCGTTTTCCTGGTATTTTTCATGAGCTAAATTCGACCCAAAACCAGTAGCGCAAGCAGGATATGGGGGTTGGGGGTGGAGGGATAGGGAAACAGCTTCCTTAATGGTTCTGTCAACCAAAATGCAGAATAGAAAAAATAAACCGATAGGTGGTCGAGTGGATAAAGCGTCAGCTACTGTTTGATTCTCGGTCGAGTCAAACCAAAGACTATAAAAATAGGTATTCACAGAATTCTTGCTTGACTTTCAGCAATCAAAGGGATAGTGTGAAGCCTCCGCCGTGAGTGGTAGACAGGTGGGCAGGAGGCATCTTGACTCGCGGGCTGAAAGGTCCATTCGCTGTTATCGCCAAGCCAAAGCAATTTGGTAAATAAAATGCAATTACAATTGCAATTATAGTTACAAATTACCACGTTTTTAGCACTTCTGCGACTGTCGTTTGCACCCCTCGAATAGACTCAAAAGAAGATTTGAAGTATAATTTGAAATGCTTTTTATGAGAGAGAGGGCTAATTTGTCAACAAGATAACTCATAAATTAAAAAAATTGTAAAACATGACCCAAAATCGGTAATTAAATTTGATCCGCTCATTGAAAAATGTTTAAAATATAGTTTTCATCAAAAAAACTATATATATCGATGTAGCGAGGGCTTAGAGCCAGAACTGGCTATGTCCAAAAAGATACTTTGAAGAAAATCACATTTTAAAGTTTGAAGTTTGTAGTTTTAGAGCTGACAAATTAGATAAAGATGATAAAATTAAACTTCGGTTAGAATTGGCTACTGTTTGTGTGCATAATGCTTAGTCAAACTTTGATTTTTAATAAAACACAATTTCAAGCGTGAAAATTGCCTAAATTGGACATAGCCACTTTTGGCAGAAAAATAATTTTTGCTTTTCTTTAGTTTACATGGACATAGCCAAATGTTAATAGAACAAAAATCGGCGAAAACTGACTCCCCGACAGTACTTATCACTCATTTTCAATATTGTGCATTTATTAATATCAAAAAATAAAAATAAAAAACAAATTGTATCTACTGAAGTTCATTGATTTGCATTAATCATCGTCCTTCCCTGATTCTTCAGCTACTGGTTCTAGAAGACGATCTCTTGCTTTTTTCGAAGTTGTCAAAGAGGCAAACCAAGCATGTACTTCAGGTGGAATGACTTGTTGGGCACAAAGTTTCCTGAGGTCGTCTTTTTTTGCTGCTGTATAGAAATTCTTCTATCGCAAACACGAAGAAGTTTATGTAAATGATTTAGTTGCCCTCGAGCAAATACGTGAATTTCTTTAAATTCTTCGGCACAAGCATACCTGTAAAATAAAAATAAAAAACAAACTTCAGTTGCAGTTTTCATGAATCGTTCTTGAAGTTTTTAACGGAAAGCCACTTGACCATGTTACCATCAGTAATGCGGCGCTTGTTTGTTAGAAGCGTCTGTGCAAGTTCTAGGAAGTTATAGAGGTCTTCATGGTGATAATTAATAACTTTGCATGAGTTTTTGCGTCGAGCCTGACGAGATATCTGAACCCAGTCCAACATAGTGAAGACATCCGCCTGCCTCTTCTGACGCTCAATTGCAGATTGCATGGAATCACTTTCCATGTGAGAGTGACCACTCTCTAGAAAGCTGGGCATGATTACTAGAAGAGGTGTCCGCTATACCGCACAAAGAAACATTGCAGCCACATTTTGGTAGCATGTTCGTCCACCGAAAGTAAGAAAACAAGTAAACATCAAAAACCATACTGGGGAGCTGACGAATTTAATCATAAATGCAAGTTGCAATCTCATTGCTTCCACACCCTGCTTCAACTTCTCACCAGCAATAACATAACGCATCATTTGGCGAGGCGAGATTGTACACACATACGTTGTAAACGCACAGCTTACGACTGTAGCACAGCAGCGAAGCAGAACTACTTGGGATCGGAAGAACGCTTCGCATGCCAAACGTTCCAGACATAAAGTTATTATCTGTAGAGCTGTGAGATTTGTAGGCTGTCTTTACTGAAAGAGCTTCCTCTTTTCTTTGAGATGAGCTTCATGCTCCTATGTAAAGTCTCCCTTGTCTCTTTCTTTAAGCATCTGGTATTTTGTGCACTTTGAACATTGATCCTTTTTAAGGCAAAAAAAGGATAGATTGTATTTTTTGCAAAAGATTTTACAATAACCCCTTCTTTGACTGATGCTAAATTATTTCTCACTTCAATGTAAAGTATTCCTCACATCAATGGAATTGCTGCTCTTGGAAGCCGCAACAGAAAATAACTTTAAATAGATGAAAATAAGTAGGGGGAAAAAGCGTGAAATTTTTTCACTATTAGATATTAGTAGATCAAAAAGATCAGCGAAAAAGTAGTTAACTTCCAACAGCAATCTCTGTTCACGTCCATTTTTTCGCAAGTTTTTTTGTGCCAGAAGTGGCTATGTCCCACATTGCCAGTTACAATTGCACAATCAAAAGCATCTGTTTTAGAGCATGTTGTCGAACTGCGTAATAATTGTCAAAAAGAAAGCAAAATGCATTGGGTCTATTCAGCGTTCTGGGATTTCGACATGAACTGATGCTGATGAGTTTTGTTCTTACGTTATTGTGCCATGCGGCAAATCAACGCAATTCCTTTCTCGATAATAATGTTAGAAGAAAAAAGCAAGTTACCGGTATTTTAATACGCAGTAACTATCTGCAGGATTTATTTGTTTATTTTGGCTTATGATGCAAGTGTTTCGTTTGCTTGTCTATTTATTCACCCTTTTTCAATACTCCTATTGATACAAAAGGCGTTTGCCTTTATAAAACTGAAATTAGCCAGACTTTGGATGCCTTAAAAAAGCTTAGAGTGCGCGTCACAGTAAACGTCAAACTTTAAGCAAAACGTATCACGAGCTGCAATATTTAAAGTAGACCTGTAATGGCAATTGGAAAATATTTCAAAAATAGCGTTAATTTATTTTGAACCCAGCAACATAAGCATGACTCTAAAAACCCATTCGCTTTGGAAAAATTGCAAATTTAATGTTCCATTGTCTTGGTGATTATGAGCCTCTACTTTTTTGATGGGTGTTCAGTTTGGCTGGGTTTTGCCATAAGATCGAGAAAGTGTTCAGAAAAAAAGCGAATATAGAAGCAGAAAACAGCTTACGCGATCGGTCATATTGCTGGCGAGTACTATCAGATCAAGTACGTGTAAACAATATCATTTTCGCGATTGTAGGCAATACTGGTATATATTTTTTTGGGTGGCAAACGATAGGCCTATATCGGCAGCTTATACTTACCAGCACTGTCTACCTATAGTACCGTATAGCCTACTGATACAGTAGTTTCACTCTGCCAATTTTACTTCTATGATTTTCAATCGATGGGCGCTGTTATTTTTTTTCCTGGTCATTTTTCCATTTTTTCCTGGCCGCCAATGCAAAGTGAACATCCAAACTTTTCTACACTAAAGGCGCTAAAGTATATTCGAATGTTATATTTTGTTTTTCGTTTGGTTACCTTCATCGCTAGTTATTCTGCTGTACTTTTTTGGAGCATATTGCAAACTTTCTAGCCTACAGCCTGAACCGCTGCATTTGCACTAATAGAGCGGATTAGGCTATGGAAAGTTTGATTAGACTTGCAGTGTGCATCAGAGATGGAAACCGGTCGGGTTGCCGGTCAGGTCGAGATTCTTCGACCGGCCGGTCAAGCCGGTTGAAAAACCGGTCGAATTCTCCTTTCTGGCAACTAAAAGACATCTAAGCACCAACCGAAATGTACTTATATATTTTATCATCAATAAAACTTTTTATGAAAAATCAGTATCATAAAAAAATTTATAAACTTTTTATAAAAAAAATTTATCATCAATAATAAAGTTACAAACCACACCTTTCGAAAACACTTGTTGAATGGTTTCAAGCTGTGACTAATATGCTTTGACCATTAAGACATGCACATCCAGGGACGTATTTAGGATGGGAGTATTGTGCCATGCCTACCGACTTTGGGCCACGGCACAAAGCAAAAAAGTGAAAAATATACGTCAAAATCGCGTAATCAGATTCTAATAAAGCATGCATGTGGAAGAGGCTTGCGCTACTTGGCATTTTAGCATCATTTTAATCAGCTTAAGAGTAGAAGTGGCGCAGATTTCAGATTTTTTAATACATGCTAAAATGTTGCCGCTTTAAAAAGCTTGTTTCAACTTAAAGTAACCACACTCTACACTGGGCTAGAAAGACGTAGCTCTTATTTTTTTATATCTAGCTAACCATGGCTTGTTCTGAAGTAGCAGCATTTTTACAAACTGCTGGAGCACATTTTATTTCGAATGTTTTCTAGCCAATGTCATAACAGTTTAGTGTTTTCAATGAAAATAACGGACGCGTAGCGTTCATCGGGATAGTTATTCATAACGGCTTCCTACTACCGATGAGTTTATTTATTGGTTTGACGTTTCGTTTCCCAAACCGGGAAGCTTCTTTAGAACAATTTTCAGCAGTGCTGCCTTTGCAGTTACAAAAAGAAAAATGAGAAAAAAAATAACAGCAAAAGATTGGTAACAGTAAAAACATGCGAAAATCACCATACTTGTACTATTGTACCCAAAAACATTGCAATGATGGAGCAATAACATTATTTGATATTGAAAATTATGTCACTAACAGCGTGAAAAAAATTTATATAATGCGTAACAACTAGGCTGCTTCACTAACAGTTTGAGAAAGTATGAAAAGGATCTATTGCAAAACATTATGCACTGGAGAAGGTTTTTAGCTCCACAGAGATTTATATTAATTGTTCTGTACGTATATAAATCTGTGGAGCTAAAAACCTTTTCCAGTACATAATGTTTTGCAATAGATCCTTTTCATACTTTCTTAATCTGTACGTGAAGCAGCCTAATTGTTACGATTATTACTAATTTTTTTCACGCTGTTAGTGACATAATTTTTCAGTATTCCTTTTTTCACGCTGTTAGTGACATAATTTTTCAATATTCTTTTTTTCCACGCTGTTAGTGACATAATTTTTAATATCACATAATGTTATTGCTCCATCATTTTAATGATTTTGGGTACAATAGTACAAGACAGTATTGTGATGTTCGTATGTTTTTACAGTTACCTATCTTCTGCTGTTATTTTTTTTCTCGTTTATCTTTTTGTAACTGCAAAGGCAGCACTGCCGAAAAAAAAGTTTAGTGTTTGCTGCTCGGCAAATTGCAAATAATCTGTCACCAATAGCTAAAAAATTGTAACTTTATTTTTTGGCCTTTCGCAAAATATCATTAGAAAGAACGTTTAATAATTTAGCTTGTGCCCTCCAATGCTTTTTATGCTTACTTTGTGCACGTTTTGCGCTGCTCAAAACAGGGCATTCAAACCGAAACTTAATAAAAAAAGGTCTTAAAATTGAGTTATTTTTGCAAAAACTGCAAGTGTTTTTGCATTTTTTTTCTGAGACCCCCGTCCAAAGTCACAAACTTTAACACCTCACCCATATCCCCCCTTTTGAAAATTTTTCATTAGATACATTGAACAGTGAAGAAAAACCTTCTGTAAAAAACCAGTCGACCGGACCGGTCAGAAACCGGTCGATCGGCCGGTCAACCGGCGATGATTTTGAAATTTACCGGTCGGGTCGAGAAAATCCTGACCGGTTTCATCTCTGGTGTGCATACTTGAACTGGTGTGACAGGTGTAGCAACCATGCAAATGAAAGTTACTTTTTTGTCGTCATTATCCACTGCATGCCTTAATGTCTGACGTTGTGTTGCTACTTCCTCTTCCTACTCTACGTGTTATTATTGTGTTGCTGTGCATTCGCTATTGTAGTAGTGGTGACGAATAAAAAAAGAATGTATGAATAACAAAACCAAGCTCGCAACCAGTATTTTGTGGTTTGGGAAGAGGCTTGAACCAAAATTAAAAGTTTTTTGCTCAAAAAATATCTTATTTTAGCGTTGTTTTAAGGAAACTGGTGCAACTCAAGAGTATCATAAACGGGAGTCTGAGGACAAAGGCCCTAGCTGATCGTCATTTTTTGTACTTTTTTTGAAAAAAAAACAAAAACAAAACCGTATCCATCATAACGCCGTTAGGATAATTTTTTGTTCAATTTTAGAGCTGTGTAAAAAACTTATAGTAATGACAAATATTTGGATGCCGTTTGAAAGAATTACATTTTTCTTACTTACAGGTAAAGTTCATGAAACGTTTAAATGCTTGCATTTGTGGGATAAATTTTTTAGGTGATTTGGTTAAGGGGGGCTAAGGTCAAATAATAGTCCCCCTGGTTGCGCCACTGAATACAACACTTCAACTCATCAATTCTGCTGTCTAGCGTCATGCCGTCAACGCTATGCAAATCGTTACTAATAAATGAAAACATCGCGTTTTTTCCTTTCAGCAAGATCTCAAACGAATAAACCTTCATAGGTTAATGCTTTTTTGCTTTAGCTTGCCGTTGAAGACCAGGGCTTGGTGCGCAATTTGTCTCACGGCGTACGAGTTCTCAAGAAATTTTAACCACTCAGCAACCCAAAAGCTCTTGTTGAAAAATACCCAAGCGTCTTTCTGAATCCAATTCATGGCCCGCCGTCGCTTCATTTGCAAGCATAGCAACACCCTACTGAATATATTACTCAGTGCTAAACCACAATTTATAACTTATTAGTAAAATTGTTCTAATATAACAATGAATACAAACAGGATTTTTGTCTATCACAACCTAAATGTAAAATTTTCCAAATTTTTTGTGTTAGCCTACATTTATTTTATGTGTTTCATTGTATTCTCTTCCAAATTCTGATTAAAATGATGTGCAATATGTTATACTTGTCAACTAAAATAAAAGCGGGACAGGCGATTTAACAAATCGTTAATTTTGGCAAATGGCGAAAAATTGGGGGTAAGCATGGGACCCCTAAACATTAAGATTTCAAAAAAATTTTGTTTGGCATGGTTTTGTAACATTTGCTTTCTGAAAATCATATTTAGCTCATTGGTTAAAAAATTTTCAGCACCCTAATGATCAAGGTAAATGAATAACAGCGAAACTAAATAATTGCAAAAAAGGCCATGTTTCTATTTACTGTTAGTTAGGTTTTATGTGTGATCAAGGGTGAATTCGCTGTAGCGATTTCGTTTTGTTAGAGTGATTTTTGGTGTTTGCAGAGTATCTGTTGGCATAAATTTGTAGAACAAATTCCTATTGAGTGCAGAATTTTGCGTACGTTTCAAAAAACTCTGCTAAAATATGTAAAAAGCCGTGTTTTTTTCATGAAAATTCATTTTATGATATTACCCAATTTGGGGGAAGTTTAGCCCCTTCATGGACCCCCTAAACTTTAATAAATTTTTTAAAAAATTCAATGAAGTCACTTTTTCAAGCATTGTCACATTCTAATACTAAGGACAAGAGCATTTTCGAAAATTAGGGGAAACGAAACACCCTAATATACAGTGTATGCAAAATATTACCAGAAAACCAATTTTGGTTCCTGTTAAATAAATGTTAAGGCATTACTGTAATCTGCAGTACTTAACATACACGTTTCACAATTTTTACATAATTTATCAGTTTAAACCGTCACATATAAGAAAGTCATTCTGGTTTTCCTTCTAGTCAATAAAAACTGATGGGTTTGCGGTGTTTCATGCTAACTGTTCAAGTGAAATCTAAACACTAAAGTATGTATCAAAAGGGCAAGTTCACTATTTGCAACTAATTCAAAAAGAATTCCATGTTCTAAAACTGTAAGCATAGTTTGTTTACGTTATCACCCCTGCACAAAGTGCCAATACCTAAAGGGAGAAAATCTTGTTCTTTACCCAATCATTTGAGAATTTATTCCAAACACTCCAATTTATTGTAATCTACCCATTTTAGAGGTGACAGCTCTAGAGTACTCCCAGAGGTAAACAATTGAAAAAGGATGGCAGAAATCTAGCTCTACCCATACCGCTAATAATCAATGTCTGTCACTTGACTATTTTTCACTTGGGGAATAGCTCAAAGCAAAACTGTAACAGCGTAGCTTGGCCTATTCTAACCAAAAACAATTTAAAAAGGTTGTTCAAACTTACTAAGTTTGTACCAAGTTATTACTTCATTTGTTGCAACTGCTAGTGTTTTATAAGATACAATTGAATACTTGTGTTCCTAAAAATTTAGAAAATCAGAAAAAAATCAATGTTGGTTTTTAGCTATGTTTTAAAACCAATTACAGTAATAGGCGACAAAAAACATTAACCATACTTAAATATGTCAAAGCGTTATGTATTCTTGACATTTTGGCAATGGTTGGATTAAAAATTTTTTTGCCCTTCTGAGATAATTGGAAATGAAACCGGGCTCTCAAAATTTTTTCAATCTACATTTTTACCACTTACCTTTGCAATTTTTTACACAGTAACTGCGTTTTTGAATTCCTCACCTCAAAATATATCAAAATTGATATTTTGCTTATTTCGATAGCATAAAGATAAAGATTTTTATGCAAATTTAATAATTTGGGACTGCCGAACACTGCTCTCTAGTGGTAATATTGAAACCACTGTAACTCGAAAATCGCTTGACGAACTTTGATGCAGTTTTTTGTAACTTTTATTATTTTTTGGTGGCTTTCACTAACTATGAAAAAAATCTGAGAGGGCGTGTTACACACTCTAACTGTTTTATAATAGCATGACCCAGAGATCTTTCATTGCAATTCCACACATTATAAACTAACAAAAAATACAAAAGCAACAGTACTGCTATTCATGAAATTATGCGATATGGAGCAATATCGTGTTTATGCTGTCATGCGGAAAAATACTTTTTATTTAGAAAACGGATAAATAAAGTTTCAAACCAATCTGATTGAAACGTTTCCGTTTGATTTTCTGATTATTGAAAGAAATAATGCTCGACATCAGTTTTATTGAAGAAATGAGAACTACTTGAGAAAATAAAGAGGCGCCCCAAACCTTTTCCCACAATTCCCCTTATTCGTGAAAATATGATTTGATTTAATCCGTTTGACTCCTTATCTTTGGCAGCCCTGCATTTCGCAATTATGCGACATAACAACAGGCCTACTGTAGATCAGTACTGTTAGCTTAGTACTATTGGGAGTAACAAAGTCTTCAGATTTGATTAGGATGCTCACTGTTATACCAATTGGAAAGTAATGTGTGTAAGATTAGGCCTACAGTACTGTATTGTTACGCTAGTTTTTAATTACAGATCTGAGATTAGCCTATAGTAAATTCTGTTTTTTTTTGCTTGCTGTACATTAATTTAGCTTAGGGAGAAAGACTTGGTAAGAATAGGACTAATAGGCCAAGCTGGAGTTGTTTTAGGGTCGCTAAAGCAGGCAACAGCCTAGAGTCTGTGAGAAATTTTGCAAAATCATGCCTTTTGTCATGATATTAATTGCGAAATGCAAGGTTACCAATAGTACTGAGTCAAACGGATTGAATCGTATTTTCGCGAATAAGGGAAATTGTGAAAGAAGTTTGCATGAACCTTTTTGTTTACTCAAGCAGTTCGCATTTCTTCAATAAGCCGATTTTGAGCTGCATTTCTTTAAAGGCTTAAAACAAATGAAGCGTTCTGGCTTTGTAATCTTCACTAAAGTTTTTCCATCTTTTAAGTCTGCTGTATGCGATATGCTCTCAAGTTGAAAATAAGTACTGTGTTAATGTTTAGATTCGGATTTAGCTTAGACTTTAACCAAATTGATTTAATATTATTTCAACATTATTAGTGTACAGAAGACTCAAGTAGATAATTGACTTAAGAGCAACGCATCGAACTCACAAAGAAGCAACTCACAAAGTTGAAATTTCAATTTTCTGACGGTACCAATTCGACAAGTTCTACTAATTGCGAGTAAAACTGTCCTGTCATGTCTCGTTGAATTCATTTTTTCTACGATTTGTTGCAAAAGCTTATAAAAGAATTAGATAAATCATGTAATCAATTAGTCAAAGAGCATGGTTGAATTGTTTCAGACCATAATGGCATGATGAATGATTTGGATACGTTGGTGAAATCAGGAACTTACAAAGAATACGAGCATATTGCCATTGTTAAAGGTAATCTTGATTTGCATAATCCTGATTCTAGTAAATAAGCAGCAGTCTGTAATTCCCTCATGTTGCATGAACTAAACCTTGGAAGGCACTAAAGTTTTTGAGAACAGTTTTAACAGTAGTTGGGATTAAGCAAAACTCAAGTCCAGGACAGTGCATTGCAACAAAAAATGCAGTTTAGTCATGGCCTTGTATGAACAGGCAATCAACTAACCAGGTTTTAAAAAATAACTATAAGCATTTTTAATGACTTTTTAAGCCAGTCCTGCTGAAGAGCTTTGGTGTTAAACAAAATTCAAGCCCAGGACAAAGCTGTGGAAAGAAATTGTAGTTTGATAAGTTAACTGTATTCAGAAAAAATCAATAGAACACTAATTTTGCTTGTTTTGGATTAGATATAATCATGACTTGAAAACGAATATCACAAGACTATTAAATTTGATTAGAAAAAACAACGCTGATTCGATAAAACAAACAAATGGACTTTTTGGTAAGTAGTGTTGTAAATGTACCTTTGCCACTCTTTCTGTTTATCAAATCAAAACAAATAATACATTCCATTTTTTCTGCAACCTATCACTGAAGCAGAGATAATTAATCTTTTACAAAGTTTATAAAAGATTCATCAAAATCTACAGGATTACATCACACTTCAATAAAATTTTTGAAATTTGCAACCACTGTAGTTATCTTAACTGATTTGCTGAACTGCTGGATTCTAGAAGGAGCTTATCCAGATACATTAAAAATTGCTCAGATTATCCCCATACTTAAGAAAAGTGATAAAGAAAAATGCAATAACTACGTCCCAACTCTCTACTATTCGCTATCAAAAAGGTGTTTGAAAAGCACAAGTGTAATCAGTGGCAAAATTTTCTTGTAAAAAAAAGGATTTATTAACAAACCGTCAGTAGGGTTTTGGAACTGGGTATTCTATATCGTTAGCAGTGTCAAATGTATGTGATGAAATAATAAATAATCTTGATAATGGTAAAATAACATGCACCATTTTCTTGATCTCGCAAAAACTTTCGATATAGTTGATCATTCTTTGCGACCAGTACTTCAAAAACTATATGTATACGGATTTCGAGGGATAGCATTTAATTTGTTTAAAACTTATCTCTGTAACAGAAAACATTACACTGTTGTAAATGAATTAACGTCTACCACGGAAAATCTAACATAGTGAGTACCAAAATGTTCAGCTTTGAAACCTTTACTTTTTTTTTTCTAAATAAATGACCCGTCTTCATTTACCAAATTCAAGGTAAACTTAACAGTGGACAACTTTAATCGTATGTCTGAAAATAATGCAAAAAAAAAAGAAACTATTACCATTATGAGTAAATAAATATGGATAACTAGATGAGAGAAAACAAGCTTTCAATTAATTTTTCTAAATCAGAATAAATGTCAATTAGCAAAAAAAAAAAAGAGAAGTTACAATATTTAACATTAGTATAAATAACAATGAAATCACGAAAAAAATTGCTAGATATCTTGATGTTTTACTTGATAATAAACTAATTTGGCACTCTACCACATTGAAAAGAATTATACTACTCTACCACATTGAAATGGTTCATACTAATACAATTAAAGGCATTTAGGAAATTGCAAGATTAAAAAATTTGTTAAGTACAAACGTACAAAAGTACTTCCGAATGTCTATCAAAATATGATTTTCACACATTTAAATTACTGCATTTTGGCATGGGGAGAAGTACAGCAAAAACTGCACTAGTACCCTTGCATAATCTCCAAAAAAAGCAGCAAGGTTGATCAAAAACCAAAATTACGCAGCTTACGCAAATCCATTAATTGAGAAACTGAAATTATTAACAATTATGATATACGTAAGCTGGAGGTAGCGAAATACATGTTCAAAACAATGCAGCAACATTCACGAACCTCACTTTCATTATTTATTTCCCTGTGATCATCTTGACACTTCACCAGTATTACATAAGAAACTCAAAGACAAATTTCTTTATCAAAAGAATAATACTAAATTATATAAAAAATCTAAACAGATTCTTGTGGCAAGAGTATGGTCTGAGGTACCAGTCTATATCAAAGATTTAATTTTCTCATTGCTTTTTTTTCAAAAAGTATAAACGATATCTAATCTCAAAATATGAATAAGCACTTGTAAATAGGCTACTTTGAGCAAATGAAAATTGAAAATATTCTTGTATAACAAAAAGGCTATACTTCTTATGGATTTTTTCTGGTGACGGAAGGGGTATTTGTGTATGTACGTGTTTTGATTTTTGCGTTTTCAATTCGTTGCTTATTTTTAATCTGAATATTACGTCAAGCTAAGCATTAGAGGTGATAGTAGACTAGTAGATCTTATGATCGTTTTGCTGCCACCTTTCCACGTTATACATATCAATGTTTTGGTGAGTAAAATAACAATAAGCCTTAGCCTTGCGTTTTCTGTTAGTTTTTTGCCACCGAATGCGCGATCGTATCGTGATGAACAAATAAGTCTTGCGTCAGGCTGGGTACCACAATGAGTAAACTTTTTGGGGCGATTCAGAGATAAGCGTTTCGAGATTTTTTTAACGACGCAATCATTACAAGTATGATCACTGACCACCGTATACTATTTGGGGTAATAACTGTATAGCAAAACTTCTTGAGGTAAAAAAGTTTGAAAATCGGGCCGCGTGCTGAGCAAACTGTTGCAACTCGTATGTGTCAACGACGGAGGTCTAGGGGCGAAGCTCCCAGCCTCTGGGCGATTTTTGTGATTTTTTTCGAAAAAATAGCCATTTTAGGGCCATTTAAATCAAATTTCGTACCTCTTTATAGGAGCCATTTGAAAGAACTAAATTGCTATGATTTGAGAGCCAGTAGAGTAATTAAATTGCCCAGGGGGCTGAAGCTTTTTTAGCCCCACTGGTTGCGCAATTGAGTATTATTCATGATTCACTCCAATTAATTGCCTTTTTGGAGTGCAGGAAACGTCACGTATCTTCACAAAAAACTGATCGAAACTCATCAAAAAGCATCCGCAAACGGTAAACAAATCTAGTAAATAATAAACAAAGCCGGTTAACAAAACCTATATTCATGTATTTTTCAATTTAGAGGGAGATTTGAAGTTATCAAATATCATGCTTGTTTTAATGATAAACTAGATTTTTTAAATAATATATTTTAACGTATTTTTTTACCGTATGTTAAACGCTTTTGCTTCTTTCGTTTCTTTCGTATTGCACAACGATATTTCTGGTGAAAAAAAAAGAAAGAAAAAAGAAAAATCAAAGTAAGAAATAAGAAATATTGTACAAATAATTTGATCTTTGCAGCAACTTTGTTTATATTTGTGAAGTTTTAATTAATTCTTTCGGTGTTAAAATGTTTGCCGCAGCGCCACGCACGTAGTTATGACAAATTTTCATAGGCTATTTCTGTTTTTTATAAAAGAGGTTTTCAAAATCTTCATGGCTTTTGCTATTCCAAGATGTAGAATTTTGGTTAAAGCTCCTCATTTTTGTCTCTGGTCATCGCATTTGTAACCACGTAAATGAGTTAGATGTTGACCATTACTTAATAAAGAATGGGCAAAGTTTCTTGATTGTTTTCGAATCGAGCTGCCAGCAACTTTAGTATTAGCTCTTACTGCAAGCCCCAACACCTTTCCTTTTTGAAGCTAAATATCAACCAAGAAAAAAATTGAAGAAGATCAAGTCTATTTTTCAATTAAACTATGAATTGGTTTAGGTTCGGAATAATTACAAATTAAAAAAAATTCGATAATCATAATCAATAATTTTGGCCAGCAAGCTAGAATTTTGCTAATGTGCAGACAAGCACATTGCGCAAATACAAGCTAAAAAAACAGATTTAAACGAACGATTCATTTATGAATTTTTGATTTTTTCGATATTGCTTTTGTACGATTTTTTTCGGAAAATTACTTGTAACGTCCGCAATTTTTGTGTAATCTAGATGTTCGTATTTCCAAGTTCTTTGCAAAAAGAAGCTGTAAAAAAAAAAAAGTTATTGTCGGGAAGCGAAGCGGTGTGTTTAAGATTCTGATCGGAAAGAACATTGAGGAGGTGTTTTGCGATATGCGTACAGATGGAGGTGGATGGATGGTACGTCGTTTATTTTGGCGAAGTTTATTGAACGCGCGGGACTGTTAAACACCGCAAAGCAAGCGTTTATCGTTTGAGCATTATACCGTTTATGTGTGAATGGTTTATGTGTTGAGCACCACAAGATCACGGAATCTCAATTTTCTCGTGGAATTCGGTTGTTTTGTTAGTGGATGCACTTAGAACTTACTTGACTTTAAAGATTATGTCAAATAATTCCACTTTTTTGTTTCTTCATGTCTTCAGTACATTATTTTCCTATAGGAATACAAGCTAGAAAAAAATCACCCGCAAACAAAGTAAGTGATGCAATACACGGCTTGAATACAGTGTTATTGCTACCATTCGGCAAGCATACGGTTGAATTAAATTTGAAAATTTCCAATAAATTTAAATTTTGAATTTTTAAAATTGTTGAGTTTGGAGTGAATGATTGTAAAGTTTTTGTCTCTTTTTGTCGGTTTTCACGTTAGAATTAAACGGGAAACGATTTACGACTGAGTTAGATTGAATTTGACTATACATTCAAACCTTTTAATTTCTGTGAATTTTGAAAGTACTTATTTCTTGAGTTTGATTTTAAATCAAAAGCAATACTACAACTGTTGCATATTGCTCAATGAGACATTTCGATTATTTTGTTAAACATTGTCCATCTTATTCAAACAAAATGTTACTCTAATTCAAATCTATTTTCATTTATACAATTCAAAGTGTATTTACAATTCAAAAATAATTCAAGTGTATCCAATAGTCATTCTTACTCAATTTGCATTTAAAAATCGCAAAGCCAATAAGTTCGGAATTTTTGAAAACGGCAAGTTAAAATATATTAGAGTAATTGTTTAATTTTTCTTACTCCATCGCATAAAATATGCTGTGATAATAGACTCTTTATTAGGCTGTAACTGCTGGTTTACTTTAACGTACTTTGCTTACACTAATTTTGAAATGCAAAGGACTTCGAAAAGAAGAAGATATGACATAATGATAAGAATCTGGCTGAAATAGTCAGAAAAAATGAACATGAATTCAATAGGAGTAATGACTTCGTAAGAAAACTGGCGCATTAGGACTGTAGCAGTCTTTTGGAAAAGGTATTAAAGATCCTCTGCGTTAAAATGATTATTTTACGCATAAATGTTGATTGTTTTGTTAACCACAACCATGTCTTTTAGACTGACATTTGCAAGCTTTTAAGATTCTTATTTTAAACGCAGTTCGTTTTTGTGTTCTAAAGATTGTTCGCAAAATACTGCCCTTAACTGCTGGAACTGAACGAAAAATAATAAATTCTACTATTTTGAAACAATAGAAACAATTACAGTAACAGTCAGATAAATTTTTGTCAAAGTTTCAAGGTCCGATTCAATTAGCACTTACAGTATCCAAAATTTAATATCTCTTTGTAATTAAAAGTATAGTACTCATTTTATTTGTTGGTTGGTTGGCAATGTGAGAAATGTTTTAATCACTACTATTTTCAGGATTGGAGCCCAGAAGACTCCTACAACTACGTGAAAGCAAACTACTCATTTAATATAGGAGTTGTAATTACTATTTCACTTTGTATTGTGATGACAATTTTATTCGTCGGCTTCAAGCTCTATCATCGAGTTGAAGCTTTGCGGCAATACTGGTTGAAAGACAAACGGGATGAAGGCCGCACTCGCGAAGGGAGTTTTGCTTTTGCTTTTCAAACGGACAATAATGGCATTTTATGAACAATTAAAAAAAGACACTACAAAAACGAAGCAACCCTATTGGATCAAAATTTTCCAAGGCTTCAAAAGGAACGATTTAATCTAAACCTAGGCTGGTGTAAAAAATGTACTCTAAGTTCTCTGAATAATCTCGTCTAGATGTAAAGGTTCTTTGGCGATTGCTGGCAATCATTTCAGCTTTAAAGATATTTTAACTTCCAATAGTCATCCGAAAATGAACTGAAATTAAATAAAAAAACAAAACCGAAATTGATTTCGGGTCCAAATAGGGCCATCATCATCAGTCTAAAATCATACTGCAGAAACAGCAATCAAAATTTGCCAACTAATTGCAAAAAGTCCCATGCCAAGCTACCGCAACCCTCCCAAAATTAAAACTGGCAACGAAAGCCAAAAAGTGTGAAGTGGTAGTTTGAAAACTCTCTCTAGCTCTTGTTGCCAGTTTTGATTTTAGTGGTTTGCTGTAGCTTGGTGAGGATCGTTTACTATAAATGGTCGAGTGGATAGAGCGTATGCTACTGAAACGATAGATTCGGGTTCAATTCCCGATCGGGTCAAACTAAAGACTATGAAAAATTGATATTCACAGCTTCCCTGCTTGATGTTCAGCAAATAAAAGGACAGTGTGAAGCCGCCACCGTGTGTGGTAGACAGGTGGTAGCTTGACTCGAAGACCAAAAACTCCCTTTGCTCTTTCCTGACCAGGGCCTGCGAGAGAGGGTTCAGGGGGTACATTGTACCCGGGCCCGGGCCTAGGAGGGCCCGGAAGAGTTCAGGTTTCCGCTTTCAGTTTTTGCTCCTCACCATTCTTTGGGCAAAAAATCGGACCAAATTTCAGTAAAGCTCTTTTTATTTCTTCATGCTCTTCACCTAATTTTGGGCAAAGATTTGGACTAAATTTGAGTGAAGACCTTTTTTTATTTTTGCTCTTCACCTAATTTTGGGCAAAAATCGGAAAAAAAATTTTGCGCAAGTTTGGTGCCGGGACGAAAAATGAGTTTACGGCATGGGCCCCGATAAGGCTTGGGGGGCCCAAAAAGATTTGGGGGCCCTGTATCGACCTTCGTACCCCCTGGAAAAATTTCTCTCTGAGGCCCTGTCTCCTGACAAAGGCAACTTGGTGAAAAAATGTAAAAAGATTACAATTATACCGATTCATCGAAACTATATAATTTGCAATTGATCGGAAAATGTTGGTTCTTATTCCTACCGCTTTTTTTTTAGACTGATGATGGTCTCAATTGGAGATGAAATTGATTTTTGTTATAGTTTCTATTTTTGGCTGATTGTGTTCGTTAAATAAATCTTATCTTATACAAAAGACGCTCTATTTTAGAGTGACTTTACTAGCAGAATACGTTGTGGCACTCAACATCAAGGTTTTGTAATTGTGCCAAGCTTGTGGTCGGCATTGAATATTACATGTACAACAAGGGGTTATTTTGTTGGTGCTAACATTTGTTGTATCGACAAATAGGTTTTTGCTTTACATTTTTTTTCTGTGCAAAAATGCTGTAGCCGAAAAGATGAAAGTTGCACACTATAGCAAGTAAGTTCAGCAACTTTTTTTCAATTTTCAGTTCTTTAAAGTATTTCTTCTTGGTGTGAAACAAAGTTGAGTAAAACTGATTTTCAAGAAAAATTCTTGTTGCAGCAGTTTTTTTGTGAGTTCTATTTTTTATTGAAACTCGTTATATTACAGTACTCTTCCTTTATTCGCTGTAGTGGCTTCAGTTAAACTTAAAAGACAATGCTCTGCCGCTTCAACTGCATCACGTTTGTGGCAGCGTGACCCAAAGGGTCGAGTCGTCGTTTTTACGACAACCCTGATTGCATGATCTGGGTTCAACCGCAACCTGGTCAAGCTGTTTCGCTTTTATAGAAGACGCTTTCCGACAATTATCTCTGCTTGTGGACTTCAAACAAGTAGCAAATTCAATGGACAAGAATTCTAAGAAATCCACAGGAACATAGAATCACTGAAAACTCCTAAGCAGTTGCGGATTCCTTCAAACACAAAGTAGTTATCGCTGAGAAAAGTGTCCCGATTGTCCAATCCTTAGCTCCTGACCCTGTCCAGTGACAGGAGGATAAAATGCAAAACAACAATCACGCAAAGAAAGAAAAGCTGCCCAAGCAATGAGCATGCGCCTTATTTGCATCTCCAGTTATTCATCCAAAAGTCAAAAGGGAGGTAACTCTTTCTTTTTGCATTGCGATATAATTTTGTGAGTGAGCATAAGTGTTTGATAGTTGTATACCCACCTGAATTTATGTAACACCGCATTTTTTTTTGAAAGAGACAGTATGTCCAACCTAAAAAAAAATTAAAAGCAAAAACAAGCAAAATTTTACACAATATTCCAATACGCATTTATTTACGTTTTTACTTGAAAATACCCAAACGACTATGCGTTAACATTTACACCTCATCAGGATTTGAACTTACAAGACAGCATGATTACTCAGAGCCACCAAGCGGGGGGGGCAGGGGTACAATGACCATGGATTTTGGGGGTCCATGAGGGGGCCCATGGGCTTCAGGAAGACCGCTGGCTTCAGCGGGCCTAGCAGAGGGCCCATTAGCTTAAAAGGGGCCCATGGCAATGACACTAAGAAATCAGCATGTGAGGCCTGAAGACCTTTTTTTTGGAGATAACCTAATATTGACCAAAAAAAAGGTTAAAATTTCGGTGAAGACATTTTTTTTGGGAGATTACCTAAGATTACCTAAATTTACCTCTATTACGCGGAGGCCTGTAACGAATTTGCGGTGCCCATGTCCGCGTTATTGAACCTGCAGGCAACACTGCTCTTTTCCAAAAAATGTTGCACTGGTGGCGAGCTGTTAGCAACACTGTGTCCAATTTGACCAGCTGGAGATTTGAACCTTAGTCCTCCCGCTCCAGACACGATCGTGTTTCCACTCGTACAACTATCTGGCCGGTAAAAACTGTATTTGTATGACGATTTGCGTAATGCTTCGTTTGCACCCTGACCCCACCCTCTGCATCAAAAACGGTGAAAAATCTCCACAAAAGTTGTTATTTTAATTTAGATGTGATCAAGCTTGTTTTGCAAAATTAAAAATAAAAAAAAATTAACATCCTAAGTTCTAGAAGAGAGAAGTTTCCCTTTTGCGGGCACCCATGCTCAAAAGAAGTGAGCAGTGCTTTTGAACGGCAACAACAGATATGTTGAACTTCACCTAAAAGTTTGTTGAACTTTGCCTGAACAGGGCATCTGGCTACGGCCCTGACTGTTGAGTTATTGATTTTATGTTTTATGCACTATATATATGGCGCAAAATTACAATAATATGCTTAAATTAATTAAATTGGCGCAAAAATTAAATATGGCGCAAAATTACAATAATATGCTTTGAAAATAGCTGAATGATGCTTCTTTTGCTTTAAAATTTTCAGAATTTTTGTGCCCACCAAATACAATCGTAC
This sequence comes from Trididemnum nubilum, assembly GCA_963965965.1. Lineage (NCBI taxonomy): Eukaryota > Metazoa > Chordata > Ascidiacea > Aplousobranchia > Didemnidae > Trididemnum > Trididemnum nubilum. The sequence continues at coordinate 42,817,298 of OZ014473.1, read as the reverse complement.
TAAATAAGACAATTAGTTAATTTAGTTATGACAAAAAACAAAGTCAATAAAAAAAAAGTATAATATTCTAGTTAGTAGAGGATTTTTGAGTTTCCCATAAGCGATTTTCTATATCATTCAAATATTTCATCTACAATAGAATTTAACCCAATTTTACAAGCGGGGGCTTTTTTGTATCTTTATCTTGTTTCTTTGTGATAAGACGCTTACAAAAATATTTTTATTTTGAATGAATTTGACATTGAGTCAAAATTTATTTCAAATAACTTTTGAAAATTTGAAGTTGCCAAGGTAACGAAAAGTTTCTCATTTTTGAGGTTTTCCGAAGTCATTTTCCAAAATTTGAGCATTTTTTCGGCCAATACTTAACTTAAATTACGTCAAAAAACGTTTCTGTGACATAAACAACTTTATTGACTAACGTGTTTTATGATTCCGTATCAAAACAAAAACTAATGAGCAAAATTCGAACCGGTGGTGACGTCATCACAAAAATGACCTCATTTTGCAAAAATATGGCCGCAAAATTTGAACCGCCAGAGACGTTATCACAATTATGGCGTCATCAAATTAAAACCAATTTTCTAAAATATTTAGGGGGCATTTTTGCCCTCTTCCTTATTAAACGCGTTGGTCAAATACCCTATCTTAAATGGGGCCAATTTTAAATTAAAACTAGTAAAAAGCTTTTACAATAATGTTTTCAACATGCTATTTTACTGTTATGCATTTCTGAGGAAAAGACGTGACTAAAATTTAAACACCAAGAACATTAAAATTCAAATAAAATAAAATTCAGTTTGGACAATCAGATTTGCTTTTACAGGTTAAATTTTTTTGAAGTGGTATAGGCAGAACTAGTTTAATAGAATACAGATACGTCACGTCTTACAATTCTGCTTCATTTTTGACAACACCTTAATGCTGTCTCCACGTCTAAATGGGTAATCATTTCAATCCCTGTAGTGACGCAAATGAGGCGGAGCTCCCATTGCGGGATAATTCCCATGTTTCGAAGTCAAGAAAAGAAGACTTGATTTTAAAAAATATTTTAGAAAAAATATTTTTAGAATATTTTTGCAAGTTTCAGAGTTAAAAATATTTTGGAAATTTAAATATATTTAGAATATTGAAAAAAAGAAGCTTAGTTTATTTTAAACTTCAATTTAGAAGAAAAGATTTGATTTTAAAAAGATTTGATTTTAGATTCGATTTTCGTTAATTTTATTTCATTTTAATGTTTTACGTGTTTGGTCTGTGGCTGATATCAGTTTTTTTGTGTTTAAAATTTACCACCATCCAGGAAGTCGATGCTGTTCAAAAACAATAACGAATCGATATCGATAATTCACACAAAAAGCAAAGAATTGTCAATTGTCGATATTAGAAATAAAAAGCAAAGACTAAACATTAGTAATCGACGCTGAAATGCTAACTAAGTTTTTATTTTGTTTTTCATTAGAATGCACTGATATTTTTGCTGTATTGATCATTAAATGAAACTTGTGAGAGAAAAACTATTATTATTATACTCTAAAGGATATAAAACTGCTGCTACTAAAAAACTTTGAACAAGCTGTATTCATGCCTAATACTGGATTGTGTAGTGGTAGCTCTTCTGAGTTTTTCTGAACATTAATAGGCTAACTATCAACTATTCAACCTTCAAGTCAGTATTAAGTTATTAACTGTTTCTATTTTATCACACCGGTACTGTACATCGTAGTCTTTTTTGATAAGCGTATCAACGAGGTTCGATGAACTTATTAACAGGGATGTGGAAGCGGAAGGTGGAAGCGATAAAAGGGTACCGCTTCCACTTTGACCATTCAATCGTATCAACCGTCAAAACTTAAATGTGGTGTAATTTTTTAAAAAGTATACCACGAAAAGCCAATGTTTGATCCATTATTATTTGCAAAAAACATTTTTAAAGGCTTGTGGCTCACTAAAATCCGGGGCAGCCCACACCCAATCAACTCAAAGATGAGCCATGAAGCTAATCAACTCATTTTCAAACTTATAAATATTCAACAATTCTCTTTTTTAGTCCTAGTTTTTAAAGATTTTCTCTAAAATACTTTTAAATGAGGCTTTGGTCATTTTCGGGGCCATGCTTGTGCCGTACTCGCACAAACAAAATCTGGGGCCAAACTCGCATAAAACAACATTCACCACCACAAACAAAGTTTCCAATTCCAGCATTTTAATTTCCTTTTCTGCAATGATATATTCTTGAAAAGCAAGCAGAGGAAAGCATCATAACGTCTATCAAACAAAGTTTAATATTGTTAATGACTTTTAAACATTATGTTATAATTCAATCAAAATCAAATCTTGTTTTATACTCGCTGTATTACGCCAACGGGTGTAACGAGTTGGCGGGGATCAGCTCCGCGTCATTGCGCCCGGGCAACACAGCTTCTTTCGAAGAATGTTGCAGCGATGGCAAGCCGTTGGCAACACTGCGTCTGATTTGACCGGCCCGAGATTTGAATCTCGGACCTCCCGCTCAGAGACGAACTCGTTACCACTCGACCAACTGGCTGCTTTGTTATAATTGCTTGTATTATTGTGTATAACCACATTACTCTTGCAATGTTTTTATTTTGCTGTCCGAAAAATACGTTTTATTTTGTTTTGCAAGAAAAATAGAACTTACGAATCTGTCATAAATTATAAGCTTTCCTGTATGAATAATTATTATGACGAAGTTATGTAAGTACTTTTTGAATTAGTGTTCTCTAACGAACTATCCAATATTGCGAAAGCTCGCAATTTATGACTGATTATAGTCGCATTTTTCTTGAAAAATGCTATAGAATTTTTGCCGTTGTGCATTTTTGTCCTCCTGTTACCGGACAGTGCCATGCGCTAACTAAGATCCGCACATTTTTCATTGCAAAGACTATTCTGTGCTTGGACAAATCTGCACTAGTTTAGGAGATTCCAGCGATCGAACAATGTTCCTGTGGATTTCTTGGAATTCTTGTCCACTGAATTTGCTGCTTGTTTGAACCCACCAAGCAGAGATAATCATTACAAACCGTCTTATCCAAGAAAGCAACAACGTGACCAGGGTGCGGGTTGAACACTGATCATGCGATCAGGGTCGCTGTAAAAACGACGTCTTCACCCTCTCGGCCACGCTGCCAACTTTTTGCCAACTTATTAGTTACCGCGTTTACTTAGATGGCTATAGCTTAATGACATCAATAAAGCCTAATTTAAACAAACAAACAAACAAACAAACAACGATTTTTTTTCTATAAACGTCATAGAGCATAGCCATAAATGGAGTTACGGAAACATGATAAATTTTTGATTTCTGGTTCACCAAGGTTCGATCTACGATTGGTTTGTGCTGGTCGATAGTAAGTAACTGCAGATGGGCACCAACCACAACACATTAAAAAATAACTTTTTTTTGAAATTAAGAAAATGGCAATATTAAAACAGCTGATATCCTATTACTTAGCACTGTTTACATCTGAATAAGGCTACTGATAATATTTACGACATTTTGGATAAAAAGCAGCTTGGATAATAATTGCATTCATAATGAACTCATCAAAATAACAAATACCACAGCACAGTTCTGATTTCTAAGCATGCAAGTTTATTATTCCTTTGCGTAAACACAGAACGCTTTTTTTTGTGTTCAGAAAGCTTTTTTTCTTTGTGCATAGCTTAGGCTGCATCATGAAACTGCAAGCGAAGCCTTTTTAAGATTTAAAATAATTGTTAGGAAGATGAACATTAAACATTACTGAAAAAAGTATCTAAGCTATCGGAGTGATTGAGCATAAAGTTACGATTTTGCATGCACGGAGAAACTCGTGCGTTACGATAGATTGTCTGTTAAATTTCATTGCTTTGAGAAAGTACAGACTTTGAAAATCGCTTTGAAGTTTTTGCTTGTTTATGTGTTCTTGACTTTTCTCGCTGAAGCTGGCATTTTTCTTGATTAATTTTGTTCTTAAATTTTGAGCAAAAGTAAGTCTCGTGTTTTCATAAACTATTTTATACAAAAATAAATGTTTAGTCGTTTGCAGTCACGAGCTGATAAACAGAACCGATTAAATTTGCAGAAATGCAGAATCAGTCCATTGCTACCGGCAGTAAACAAACTTATGGATTTTGTAAGTTTTTTCTGATTTTTTGACCCCACTTCAGTTATCCCCCTTGATATTTGATTATCTACCATTTGGGGCCGGATTTACCATATGAAACAATGACTCAGTGCCAGGGGCCCTGAGTTCTGGCTCTCGTGGTAACACCGTTTTTTCTGTCTTCACCTGTATTAGTTATAGGTAAACGCTTTAGGGCCCAGCGCTATGATGATAAATATTTTTTTGATCTTCACCGATGTTTTGCTGGAAAATAATCCCCCCAGGTGCCAGAGCCTCGCGCGCTGTAATGCCGACCAGATACCAATGCTGTCCTGGTAGTAATAGTATCAAGATAAAAACGTTAAATGAAGAAACCAAAAAATCGTTTTTCCGGCAAACAATTAAGATCTCGATTTTTGATGCAAGTTTATAGGGTGTGCCAAAGTCAGGCAAGCTATCAAAAATATTTCTAAGTTTAAAATGAAAAAATTGCCATTGAAATAATGAAGCCCAAAGTAAAACAGCGGATACAGCAAACCTGAAGCTACTGCAAACGCAAATATTTGGACCGAGTGCAACGCTCCAAAATATTTCATCGAAAAACATTGAATGAGAAATAACAAAAAATTAGCAGGGGCAAAAGATTTTGCAATAACAAATAAAACAAACGCCAAATATTGCTGAGTAGACGATTTTATGAAAGTAAAAAGAATAAGTTATCTTTGACGAGGAGGAAATCACAATAATACACAACGTAAAGAGATTTCGGTCCAACTTGTTTTGACGCAAATGAATTTTTTTTTGAAAAACACTGATGAACTGAATCAAACAGCAAACCGTTTAAAGGTGCTATAAGAAACGCTGCTAGCTGAATGTAGCCAAATATACTGAGGTCAAGACGTACCAAGCTATTTTTAACGGATACAAAGATTTCAACCATACATTCAGAAATTCTACGAGAGCATTTTTACCTAAATCCATTGAAAGAATCCTGAAAACGGCCCTAAAATGTAACTCAAGTTTAGTAGGCATGTAGGCATGACTTTAAGAATAGGCTCTACCTCACCATTGCCATTGGTGCGTAGCTTATAGTCATTTTTATCGTTGCTGATTTCTGGCAGCAATCTTTGGATTTCTGCTGTGTTATTTCTTTTTTGCAACAAGATTCTTCTGTACTGTAACAAAAATCAGGTGGTGCTAGGTGAAAAATAATGTTTTTTGACATGAGGAAGTAGGCTTGCTGTGTAATTGGAAAGCCTAGAAAGCCCAGAAAAACAAATATAATTTTTAAGCTAAATCCCATTTTCATTTTCAGATTTTGCCTCATTAATTTCAACTAAGCTGGCAGCCATTGAACCGTTGATTAAATTTGAAATTGTTCTGCAAAATTAGGGAAACAAATTCGCGACTTCAAAGTTGCTGAAATAAAGCATTAAACCGTTTGATAAAATCCCAATGACAGCAGAAATAAGTATCCACGGAATTTCATCAGAAAAAAAAATCAGTGGCAAAACAACTTAAAAAAAGCAAACACTCAAGTTTTTTGATGAAATAGTGCCGTAGCGGTCGATGAATACATCGCCAAAAACAATTACTGCAGAGCCCAGTGTAGATGAAATTGCAAATACTAATTGCAAGTTATGCTGTTGAGTGGAACATCGATTTAATGGCTGAGAATGATTACTGATAGTCTTGCTGCTGTTTGACCCGAAGAACCCATCTCTGTTTATTATGTAATTAGGGAACTCCATCCCAAGATAACGTCCATAACGCACCAAAATTCTATTGCGGCAGTAATTACAGTACTTAACTTTTGAGCCAACATATTTGTACGTAAATGCTTAACTTCCGAAGGTGCGAAACTAAGCAATATAAGTTTTATAAAAAAGCTTCTTTTGCTTGTCTCTTTTGTGAAGTACCACAGGGTTCAATCCTTGGCCCTACTTTATTTATTTTCTTTGTATGTTAAGGATCTCCTAAATTTACCGAGCCTAGTGTTAGAGTATTTGAAGATGACACAATTATGATTATGAGTGACAATAGTTTAGACAAACTGAACAATACAGCAAATAATGAGGCTAAGAAAATTGATAAATGGCTAACTTCAAACAAACTAACCCTAAATACATCCTAAACTAGTTTTATGCTTTTTTAACCTAAGAAAACGAGTGCCGATAAATTTTCCTTAACTATACGATAGAGGAGACAGATTCAACAGAACGCCTGTTTCAAAATATTTAGGAATACTGATTGATGAAAAACTTAAGTTTGATGTCCATGTCATGTTTGCAAAAAATTGTCACAACTTTGTCGTATATTTTGATATCTTCTACACTATATCGGTAAGAAAACTCTTCTAATGTTGTACTATAGTTTAGTGAACTCGCATATAATTTATGGGATCTTAGTATGGGGTTCAACAAACCATTTAATCTTGCAGCAATTGCAAGTCCTTCAAAACAAAATTATAACAATTATTTGCAATGTCAGCAAAAATGAACATGTAAAAAACAACACCTTGTATTATGAATTAAAACTATGAAAAGTCAAGGATATGCATCATTTAGAAATGGCAAAATTTGTGTATCTCTTCCAACACAATAATTTTCCAAATCTATTCAATAAATATTTTACATCCACTAAAACAGTACGTAAGTACAACATAAGATGCATTAGTTACAGCAACTTTTATTTACATGCTATAAACTCGAATGCTGCCTAAAAAGCATTGCAATTTAGTGATGCCCAAATTTGGAATAGTTTGCAACCGACTTGGAAAGATTTTTCTTTTCCTAAATTTAAAGAAGCAGTTATAGCCGATCTAATCTTTAAGTACAAATAGAATTAGGCATGATTTTTTTCCTAATTTTTGATATATTACAATAAGCAATCCCTTCGTTTGCGATTGCGTGAAAATCTTCATTATTCACAACAGCACATTGTAATACTGTAACTTACTTGCATTTTGGGGTGGGTTAGTAGAAGCAATGCTTGTTTCTTTTGCATAATTTGTTCTTTCAAAACAAACTACTGTCATAATTGAAGGATTTTTCTGAAGTAGTGCATGGCATGTAAAGTAAATAGTATACTTTAAATATTTGTTTGAAGCCCAAATCTATTCATACTATATTGGCTATAGCAAGAGAATGAGATTGTCCTGGTGTTTTACTGTACTGAATGTTAAAAGAACTGTGAAGAAATAGGGCATCGATACTATGTCTGTCATCTTCCTTGAGAACTTACAACGAAACGCTGAGCATTACTTTATAAAAGCAAAAATATGTGAAATAGGGTGGCCATGCCTTAGTGAGCGTTTTGCTCTTTCGTGGTCTCCCTATGTACTGCACTCTATTTACATGCAACTGTATATTCCAAATGTGGATTTATATTTATTTGCGTGTACTGGTACATAAATAAACTGACACTGACACCACAAGTAAAAAAAAGTGTGTTTTCCTGTGAACCCTTTATCGCTGCGCGAAACAAAAAGATATGCTTAATTTCACCAAGAGGTAGCGTGGAATACAACTGAGAGCTGTTGATGACAACAAGCAACGAAAAACAAAACCCTATATTACTCGTGTTTTTGCGTGGGTGATTTTAAAAGTACAAAGACAAACAAAAAAAGCATAGTTTACCACTTTCTGACTGTAGACTTTTGGAAAAAATAGAGCTGCAGTTTAGGCCTACAATCATTAAAGTTTACATAGACCTACAACCAAGGGTGCCGAAACCCGGAAGGGATGGGGGATATATCCCCCCAATAATTTGAGTGTATCTTCCCTAATAGTTTGAGTATGGTCTGCATCTACATCCCCCCCAATAATTTGGCTCTTTTTTGCACCTGAGCGCAGGTCTCCATTTCAATTTGGGAAAAAAGCATTCCATTTTTGGTAAAGACCTTTTTTTTGGTCTTCCTCTGAATTTGGGGAAAAAAGTGTTCCATTTCTGGTGAAGACCTTTTTTTGTTTTTGTTTTTTAGTCTTCACTTAATTTCGCGGAAAAAAGTGTTCCATTTTTGGTGAAGACCTTTTTTTCTGGTCTTTACTTAATTTGCTTACATGCAAAAAATCGTGGTCGAGTTTATCCCCCCAATGTTGAAAATAGGGCAAAATTGGGGTAAAATTGCAAATTATCCCCCCCAATGCTCAACAAAGATCGGCACCCCTGCCTACAAGTATTGTGAAAATTTTTGCTTCATGCAATGTTGAACTGTACACTCACAGAACTTACTTTGGTTTAATATAGTTGCATATTTATCCTGTCACCAAACATGGCCAGATGCTACGCTATTGGATGATCCGCACAATTTTTATTGTGATTACCACTTCGTATTAGGATGAATTCACACCAGCTTAGAAGTTTCCACGATCCAATGTTCCTGTGGATTTTTTCAAATTCTTGTCCAATGAATTTGCTGCTTGTTCGAAGCCAACGAGCAGAGATAATCATCTTTTTAATCGTTTTTCATTATCCAAGGATGCAACAAACAACAACGCGACCAGGATTGAACCCAAATCATGCAATCAGGGTTGTTGTAAAAATGATGCCCATTCGAACACGCTACCGACTGTATACCATGTTACGAAACTAAATTGTCAAAAGATCTATTGCTTCTATGCTAGGATTTATGTATTTGTAAGGCATTTAATGCCGAAATGTGGTCTAGCCAAATTATACTGATAATTCATAATATATCAAAACATAGCAAAAAACATCCCATGTCAGTAGTAGGTATGGGATTTCAGGCCATTGCGGACTATGGCGGCGGCGGAGTTTTCCATGCGGCGGAGGATTCACAAAATGCGGCGAAACTATCTCTGCGGCGGACTGAATCCCGAACAAAGGAATGCGGCAAAAACCCCACTCCTAACCTTAAAGTTTAAAAATTGACTTGCCTGAAAACCGAACCACCAAAGGTGGAGAGTCTAAAGTTTCCCAAGGAACCAAACCACCCAAGGTGATGAGTCAAAAGTTTACCTGGGAATCGAATCACCGAAGGTGGTGGGTCTAAAGTTTATTTGGGAACGGAACCACCAAAAGTGATGAGTCTAAATTTTGTCTAAGAACCGAAGGTGGTGGGTCTAAAGTTTACCTGGGAACCGAACCACTGAAGGTGGTGAGTCTAAAGTTTACCTGGGAACCGAACCACCGCAGGTGGTGAGTCTAAAGTTTTCCCAGAAACCGAACCTCTCCAGGTGGTGAGTCTAAAGTTTGCCCAAGAACCGAACCACCGAAGCTGGGAGTCTAAGTTTAGTAAGGCTTACTCAAGAACCGAACCACCGAAGGTGGTGAGTCTAAACTTAGGAAGGCTTACCTAAGAACCAAACCACCGAAGGTGGTGAGTGCAAAGTTTAAAATTAGTAAGACTTAACTAAGAACCGAAGGTGGTGAGTCTAAAGTTTGGACCAAAGTGTAAAGGCATGGGCCAGTGACCATCTGGTCCGTTGTGAATTCACCTTTAAAAAGTTTTTTCATCTGCTTGCACTAATGAGTTTAAAGTTAAGACTTTAATTGGAATCGCTAACTGCGTGTGATCGTAATCGAGCAATGGGAATCAGGTCTTGGGGGAAAATCCCGTTAATTTAGGAGTAAATGTTTTTTAGCTTTTTGAAGAGCGCAGTAGAATAAGTCTGCCAACTTCAGGCCATGGACTAAATTTGTAGTGGGGGAATGCGGCAAAAATCCTCAAGTTTAAAAACACTTGCCTGAGAACCGAACCACCGAAGGTGGTAAGTCTGAAGTTTGCCTTAGAACCGAGCCACCGCAGGTGTTAAGTCTAAAGTTTACCTGGGAACCGAAACACCGAAGGCGGTAAATCTAAACATTAAAACCTGCAAGTCTTGCCTGGGAACCGAACCACCGTAGGTTGTGAGTCCAAAGTTTAAAATTTCTAAGGTTGGCTTGAGAACCGAACCATCGTAGGTGGTAAGCCTAAAGTGTAGATTTTGTAAAGCTTACCAGGGAACCAAACCACCAAATGTAGTGAGTCTTAAGCTTAAAGTACTTACCTGGGAACCGAACCACCGTAGGTGGAAAGTCTAAAGCTTAAAATACTTGCGTGGGAACCAAACCACCGAAGGTAGTCTAAAGTAAAAATTTGTAAAGTTTGCCAGAGAACCGAACCACCACTAGGTGGTAAGTCTAAATTGTAGAATTTGTTAAGCTTGCCTGAGAATCGAACCACTGCCGACGGTTAGTTAAAGTCTAAAATTTGTAAAACTTCCTGTCGAGATCGTTGATACTTGGCTAAAGTACAACCTTTAATCTCTAAAATCGTCCACGTCGACTGAAACTAGAGAACGACTAAGATGTCAATTGACGAATGAAAAATGGCATTTGATAGTTCTTTTAGCTTCTTGAATCCCAAAAAGCAGCACAACAATCTTAAATTAAAACTTCTATTTAAGATTGAAACACAGAACCACTCTCACTGAGCAAAATCGCTCCACTAAACTTTTTACAATCGACCAGATTCAGATTGTAAAAGACTTAACCGCAACCGACCAGGTTTAGGTCGCCACTACACACTCTTGCAATCGACCAATTCAGATCGCCTACTATACGGCTACACAAGCCAACTACCGATACACAAACTCGGCAAAACTGGCTACGAAACTGATACCTAAAATCACCCACTCTTAGAATATTACAATCATAAATGCAATACGACCCGCTTATTTATACTACGACAAAAGCAATTGAATATCCCAGAACAATCCTTGATACATCATGATAGAAAAAATACACGAGCTTACGATAACAAATTTCACATAATTATGATGTCACAAACTTCAAGTCTAAATGTAGCAATTAAGACATGTAAACAACTGCTCATTTTGGTGACTACTAGAAGACAGTAGAATATACTAGAAAGGAATCATCTCGAATATCTCGAATATTTTAAATCAAAAAAGGCGGCAAAAGTAATAAATCAGTCACGTACACGTAAACACACAGCAAATAGTCATATTTCAGGCATTCAAAATTATTATTCGTGACACTTCCCAAGGAATCGAACAACCCAAGTGGTTAGGTAAAGCCTAAAGTTTAAAATTTGGACTAAAGTTTAAAGGTCATGGACCGTTCTTTGAACTGGCGGCCAGCTGTTGCAAAATGCTTTGAAGTTTGCAGGGTTCCAACAATTTGGTACTTTCAATCTAAAAAAATTAAAAATTATGAAAACCAACTAAATTTTGAAGCATTTAGTCGATAACGTAGAATTATGTTTGAAATATGGTTGCATATTAATTCTGGAGATCGAATAACTCTAGTATTATGTTTCAGCAAGATGATGGCGAACTTGAATTCAAGTTGATCGATATTATTCTTTGACTTTTGCATTAAAAAATAGCGACAGTGACTGCTAGAATATTATGTGAGTGGATATATAAAGGTGGTATTAATTTTGACTTTTGCATTAAAATAGCGAGAGGCTGGTCGTTAGCTGTTGCAGCCACATCTGTAAACCTCAGATGGCCTGTCGCAAATTAACGTTTAGAAAATCTTTTCAACTGTTTTCACTGGCCAGATTAAAATTTGCTAACGCTGTTTTGCTTGCTTGACTGAATATAATCCAATTTGTTTAATTTGCAATCACCTTGGTGTCACAAGAACTAGCAAGTTTGTTGGCTGCGATACATACTCGAGAGTTTTAACGCTCTAGTCATTCTATCAAAATGAGCGTTTGTACCTATTGTCAAAAAACCTTTACTCGAAATGGTGAAATACTACACATTACAAAAGAGAAGTACATGAACGGCTTTGAAATTAGAGCACGAAAATGTAACAGAAAATTTAAAAGAAACCAGCCCCTGACCGACATAACGCCCCTGTCGCTGTTACTACCAGTGTCATGTTTAATTTCACTTTATCGAGGAGAAAAATAATCATTTATGCAAACCTTCATCTAAAAAATTGCGAATAATAACCTTAAACGAACACGCAGTACCAATTCAATGCCCAGAACAAGCGGTTCAATTCCCAGCAGAGCAACACCCTCCAAGCACTCAACCGACCAAGATTCGAGTCTGAAACGCCTTTTTAAATATTGCTCCCAAAAGGAACCCTAAGTTTAAAAACAAAAAGTTTGTAAAATTTTTTTTTGACCAAAATTCACAGTCTGGAACGCCTTTTTTAATATTATTCCCTAAGGGAACCCTAAGTTAAAAAACAAAACAGTTTGTAAATTTATTTTGATGAAAATTAAAGCATGCAACGCCGTTTTCAATATTGCTCTCTAAGGGAACCCTAAGTTAAAAAACAAAATTTTGTAATTGTATTTGATCAAGAATAAACGTCTGCAACGCCGCAACTTTAAAACAAAAGAATTTAGCATTTTTTTTTTCAAAAAAGACTTGCATTGAAGCGAGTGAAGCAATAAAAAAATTAAGATGCTAAACAAGTTTAGTGATATTTAAGCTAAAAAAACTTTAGGTTAACGAAAAATCGATTGGTTGAGATAGAAAGCTAAAATCGCTGCAAATATCTACCATTTCAATGCGAAGGGGCTATAAAACCATTTGACGGAGGGCTAAAACTTGCTTCGCCGATAATTTTCTAAAAAATGTTAAAAATCTTACTTTTCTTCATTTTGAATTGAAATATTAAGTAAAAATAACCTTTTTTTGTAATCTCAACAAGAAAGCTTTACCTGAAATAACAATTTTTTTATCAATGTTTTATTTTGCATCGTTCTTTGTACTAAAATACCATAAAATTTGTTCAACTTCTTAACCCTTAAAACAAGATCTTTTACAATTTTTTCGGTGTCCTTCGTTATTAAATCTTGTCTTGAAGTCTAGAGTTATAAAATTTACGTCAGTTTTAGCAATTTCCTTCTTTGAATCAAAATGTTTTTGCAGAAATATAGCAAAATCTTACAATTTTTTTCATTAAAACGACAATTCAACCTTAAAACGAATATTATTTGACAATTTTTAATCAAAATTCATCTAAGAACTTGTGTTTTTCGTTACTTGATCTTGTTATGTTATGGTAAATTTGTGAAAATATCTTAAAACCTTACGATTTATTTGACTTGAGTGGCAATTGTAACTTAAGTAAATCCAAAAACTCGCTTAAAACTTGAAATAGTTATTAACTTTTTTCTTTGTTTTAATCGTTTTGCGTACTTCTGGCCTGAAGGCTACCAGCACGGAAGCCTAGGGAAGAGCCACCAGAACGGCGACTACTCAAAACATTTTAAAACAGAGATCATCAACGTAGCATTTTAAATAATTAAAGGGCTCACCCTTGGCTCCAGCAATGGCAGACATCTGCATGAATTGGCTAACAAACGAAGTCTTGGCAAAAATAGAAAATCCACCCGTTATCATGCGCTACGTTGATGATCTCTTTTTGGCATTCGACAATCCAAATGACATAGAATATGTATATCAAATATTCAACTCCATTCATCCAAATCTGAAATTCACCAAAGAAGAAGAAAATGAAAGAAAACTGCCTTTTTTGGATGTTTTAAATACCAAAACATCACACGGAATCGAAACGACTGTATATAAAAAGCCAACATTTTCAGGATTATATACCAAATAGGACAGCTATACTCCAACCAAATACAAGCGCAATCTAATTAACAGTTTATTGCATCGTGCTCATCAAATCTGCAGTTCTTTCACATTGCTTCATAAAGAATTTAATCAAATTTCTTTAGTTTTGGAAAAAAATGGCTACCCCAAGAACTTTTTAAACAAGCACATTAACCGTTTTATGGAAAAACACTACGGAAAAGACATCCCCAAAGAAAATATTTTCAAGGACCCTCGAGTTAAAAAGTTTTTTATTCGGTTACCATTTTCATTCGCGAAAATTCACCGCAAATCGAAAAAGAAATTAATTCTTTTTTTGCCAAGCTTGACTTTGAAGCCAAATTTTTATCAATTAACGATACGTATAGTTTAAAAAATGTGTTTAAACATAAAGAGCAACAGCAAATTCTCCATCAATATGGCGTTGTGTACGAAATAAGTTGTAACTGTGGCAGTTCGTATATTGGCCAAACGTCACGGAATCTAATTACCCGTATCAATAACCACGATCCTTCTTCTAAAACAGCACAGGATACGGACGTCACTCGGCATTTGACCGATAATCCTAATCACGCAGTTGGTTTTAATAACCCTATCATCCTGGCTAGATCTGACCATTGGCGAAAATTATTAATCAAAGAAACCTTAATGATTCAACAAAAAAATCCAGATCTAAACTGCGACAAAGCTTCGATTCCCCTATATTTATTTAATGCGTAAAAACTAAAAACATTCGTTCAACGTGTGGAAATATTTATTCAACGTGTGAAAACAATAATTGTTTTTAATTTTACGCTCGATTCCTTTTTTTATTATGCGTCATTGCTTTGCCTTTTTTTTCCTGTGCTTTGCTCGTGACAAGTTGTTGTTGCCTATATCATTTATTTGCTCATGATGAGGCTAGTAATGTCTTAAAACGTTCAGTAAAAAATGTTCGCTCACGTTTTGGCTCTTTGCTTTATGTTAAGATTAATTAATTTTAATTTTCTTGTTTGCATCAGTATAATTTGATCCAAGTATTCAAAATTGTTGTGCTTCTTTGTCTTGAATACTGTTCGTACATAAAAATGTATCCTAACATAGTAAATTTTTAATGATTTATTGTATTTACAGAATAGTTTTACCAAAAACGATTCCAAGTTTTACAATTTTTTTGTTTGGAATAATAATTTTATTAAAAACATCGAACAGCTTCTTAAACTGTAGTTTTCAATAACTACCGTGAAAACCTCTATTTGAGCTCTACCTTTATTTGAACGCAACCTCTAATAAAACGCCACTACAGGGGTTTCAAAAATAGAGCGCCAACCTCTAATTAAACACCACCTTTAATAGAACTCCACATCAAAATTCCCTATGCTAATTAGTAACCAAATGGTTTTCTACATCACAAAATAATAACTACCCATTTACCGGTATATCAACCCCTGCAAAAAAATGTCGAGGACGTCAACAACAGCGACGGGTCACTTGATTTTTACCGGTGAATTTTTAATTACTTACCAATAATTGTGCTACGGTAGATATTTTTTCTTCTTTCTTAGATGTTGGGTATTAACTGTGCTAGACGTTTTTTCTTTTCATTAATTAAATTTTTTTCCCAAACTTCTGACCAGATAGTCGAAACATAGAGCGCCAACCTCTAATTGAACACCGTCTCTAATAGAACGCTGCTAAGGGAAAGGGTTAAAAAATAAAACGTCATGGCACTCAAATAGAGGTTTTACAGTATGTTTTGTTTTTAGGAATAAATTCAATAAAATATAATGAAGCCTTACAATTTCTTTGTCTTGAGTGAAAATTACAACGAAAAATAATCCAAAAACTTGCCTGAAACTTGAACTTTTCATAAACTTCGTCTTTATGTTAGAGAGAGGGACTTCTTTTTGGAGTGGTATGAAGTCATATCGGTGACATTTCTGTAAAAACAACTTTAAGTATTTTTTCTTTGGAACCAAAGGAGCTGTGAAGTAACCTTTGATTGGTCTTCGAGTTGACTAGCTCCACGAATCTGCTAAAAATTTTAGATTGAATCGCGAAGTTTTTTGTTTTTTTTGTTTGGGAACAAAGTGGCTGTGAAGTAACTTTTGAGGAGTCTACGAGTCGAAAAGCTCCACGAAATTGATAAAAATTTTTAGTCTTAATTGAGATATCAAATTAAATTTTTTGTCTTAGGTTTTTTTTTCTTCGGGAGCAATTGAAAAATACTTGCGGCGATGCAAGCTTTCGGGTAAAAACATTTATCCTTCGGATAAAAGTTGAAGGTGTCTGCAATGTGTTAAGTCATTTAAAACTAAAGACATCTGCGAATGAGGAATTTTTTCTTTAATCTTGATAGATTTACCCTTTTGAAATGAAATGAAAGGCGCCTGTAATGAAGTAAGTTTCAAACCTCGGTCAAATACAACTTTACTCCTTCGAAGTGAAATCGAAGATGTATGAGGCGCAATAAGACCGCTAAAATTCAAGATATTCTGCGGCGATGCAAGTTTTAACCCTCAGTCTAATGAATTTACCAGCTGTCGCTTGGTCGTTGTTGCATACTAATATTTCTCGGTTGATTTTATTCTGAGTTTTGCGTGTTCTTCACGACCAAACAACATCAATGTGACACGTATGAATTTGCTAAAAGAACAGTTAAACAAAACTGCGGAAATAAAGCGAAAACAAAATTTTATTAACAATTGTTTATAGTTTCCACTGTTGAAGCTGAAACTATGTCAAGCACTGTGAGAAAGTTTAACGAATTGCATAAATTTATGAATTTTTCGTGGAAGAGTTTTCGCTGGCTGCGACACACCTCCGGGATGAAATGCTAGACGCTTGTAATGATGTAAGTTTCTAAACTCGGTCAAATAGAGCTTTACTCCTTCGAGGCGAAATCAAAGACAGGTGGGGTGTGATAAGACCGCTAAAATTTAAGATATTCGGTGGCGAAGCAAGTTTTAACCCTCCGTCAAATGGTTTTATAGCCCCTTCGCGTTGAAGTAGATATTTGCAGCGATTTTAGCTTTCACTCTCGACCAATACATTTTTTTTAACCTAAAGTTTTTTTAGCTTAAATATCACTAAACTTGTTTAGCATCTTAATTTTTTTTATTGCTTCACTCGCTTCAATGCAAGTCTTTTTTGAAAAAAAAAATGCTAAATTCTTTTGTTTTAAAGTTGCGGCGTTGCAGACGTTTATTCTTGATCAAATACAATTACAAAATTTTGTTTTTTAACTTAGGGTTCCCTTAGAGAGCAATATTGAAAACGGCGTTGCATGCTTTAATTTTCATCAAAATAAATTTACAAACTGTTTTGTTTTTTAACTTAGGGTTCCCTTAGGGAATAATATTAAAAAAGGCGTTCCAGACTGTGAATTTTGGTCAAAAAAAAATTTTACAAACTTTTTGTTTTTAAACTTAGGGTTCCTTTTGGGAGCAATATTTAAAAAGGCGTTTCAGACTCGAATCTTGGTCGGTTGAGTGCTTGGAGGGTGTTGCTCTGCTGGGAATTGAACCGCTTGTTCTGGGCATTGAATTGGTACTGCGTGTTCGTTTAAGGTTATTATTCGCAATTTTTTAGATGAAGGTTTGCATAAATGATTATTTTTCTCCTTGATAAAGTGAAATTAAACATGACACTGGTAGTAACAGCGACAGGGGCGTTATGTCGGTCAGGGGCTGGTTTCTTTTAAATTTTCTGTTACATTTTCGTGCTCTAATTTCAAAGCCGTTCATGTACTTCTCTTTTGTAATGTGTAGTATTTCACCATTTCAAGTAGAGGTTGAGGGAATGAATAAAGCGTTAAAACTCTCGAGTATGTATCGCAGCCTACAAACTTGCTAGTTCTTGTGACACCAAGGTGATTGCAAATTAAACAAATTGGATTATATTCAGTCAAGCAAGCAAAACAGCAGTGCTTGGAATCGCAAGTTTTTTTTAAGTCTGCAGTCTGCAAATCCGCAACCAAATTTCAATTTTCTTAATCCGCAACCGCAAGTCCGCAATTGCTCGTTTAAAAGCTTAGTCCGCAACCGCAAGTCCACACCGACGTTTCAGGGTTCGTAAATCCGCAACCGCAAGTCTGCAACTTCGTAATTCTTGAAGTCCGCAATCGCAAGTCCGTAACTTTTTATGAACCGAGTAGAAGAGTTTTGCAATCAACCATGTCCCGAAGTGATCTGCTCAGAATTGATTAGCAAACATAAGTCAAAAGTTGTGACTTGTGGGAAGTATAGCAAGCATATGGTGGATACATTCCACGCAATGAAAGAAATTACTCACAATCAGAGGTGGAGTCCTCAAGGACGTCCTTGAGGACACATTTTGAAGTCCTTGGCCTCGAAGGTCAAGTTCTTGGCCTTGGCCTCGAGGCCTCAAGTCCTCGAAAATTGGCCTGCCCTCGGCTCGAGAACACTTTTTTTGAACTGTTGAAATTTTGTAGATTGCCTGAAAAAAAATTTTAGAAGGCGTTTTTTACTGGAGAACACTTGCGCTTGTGTCCTTGGTCCTTGGCCTTGGTCTCAAGCATTCATGTCCTTGAACTCGAGAAGGTCTGCCCTCGGAAGGGCTATTTTTGGCTTTGGCCTCGTTTTTTTTGTGTCCTTTGGCCTTGACCTCAAGTCTTATGTCTTTGACTCTACCTCTGCTCACAATCGTTGATTGTGGTAAATGTATCACAGCATTTCTTGTTATTAAGCTGCTTTTCCGGATAGCAAACTTAAAAATTACCCAGCTCCTCGTACTTTCAGGTGCAACTCAAAACAGATTTAAACGTTTGTATTTTTGGATAAAGTTTTTAAGTGACTTGGCTAAGGGGGTTGTAGCCCCAGACCTCCTAATTGCGCTACTGCTTGTACAGTTGGTGCCTAAACTGCACGGAAGACTGATGCCCTACCCACCGAAGAACCCTTAAAAATACTACAATGAAGCTAGGGATTCAAAGATTAAAAGCCATTGGATTACAGCAAAAAGCCACCAAATAGCAAAGCACAATCCGTATTTTCGCATACAACAAGATATTCTAAAAACAGTTTTTTTTCGACGAAGGAAAAGGCAAAGGCAGTATAAGGCAAAAAAGCATTCATATCAGTAATCGTGTTACTAAATTTTTAGTCCCTAGTTTGTATAAATATTTTAGGAACGAGATAACCACACGCTACCAGCAATGTCGTCGCTAGACCACACGAAGTGAGGGGGCACTAGACGAAAATGAAGAGGCACTATAAAATAGGCTGAACTTTTGCACGTAAAAACTGACATTTTGAAGCTGCAATTTTGTATTCATCTTTGAAAAAAGAGACATATAAGCCGGCAGCGTTTATTAGCTCGTTTCGTATGCGGCCCGTATAATCGTATAAGAGAGAGAGGGCTTGAACCAAAAGTAAATGTTTTTTGCACGAAAACTGTCTAATTTAGGTCCCGTACTGAACAAATCGTTGCAACTCAAGCGTGTCACAAAGAGGGCAGAACCTCCACCTGCTGGTGATTTTTGCAATTTTGCGGCAAAAAAAGCGATTTTTACGACTTTTAAATCACATTTCGCACGTTTTAAAACCATATCAATAATTAGAGTAAATTGCTAAAATCCAGAAGTCATTGAAAGATTTAAATTGTCCAACCTCTTGAGCCCCCATATACTTCAGGTCAACACCAAAACAAGTTAAACGCTTATTCTTTTTTTGGTTATATGTTCTAAATGACTTTACTAAAAGGGGCATCACCTGGTTGCGCCATTGACCGCGACCTAATGTAAATTTTGAGTGTGCTCTAAAAAAAACTGCTGGTCTTTTCACGTATTGTTTCAGGTCATAATCACTAACGAAATACTGGTAATGCTTCTGTCGGCATACATCCCTGTTTCGCGACACATCCGTAAAGGCGTGTTAATAAGACGGATTAATAATGGGTCACATTTGTGTAAAGCTGTTACTAGTTTGGCTAAGCCGACTGCCTCTTCCAAAATTATAAAAGTTTTACTTAAATTCGGTAATTCAGCAACGAAACACGAAAGAACTACAAGCATTTGAACAAATATAAGAACATAATCGGCAAACGTGAACTAATTCTTTTTTTGAATAACTACTTGCTTCGCTAAGTTACAGTATATATCTGATGATGATTGATGAAACAAACAAAACTAGCAATTAAAACCGTCTGAAACTAAAACTAAAAATGTCGTAAAACTTTGCTTTTTTCCGTAAAAGTTAATCTTTACCAGCTACATAACAACTAAAAAATTGAAAAAGCTTGACGTTCTTCGTGGTCGACTCCCGGGATGGCAAAACAACTTCCATTGGCAGATAGGTTGCAGTTTCAACCAACAACTCTGCAGCCTCACGCAGCTCGAGTCAATTATGCACAGAGCTAGACAACGCTGCTTCGAGCTTTTAGCTCTCATCAGCAGCCCTCAGCACATCTAACCCAAAAGTACGTGAGAGGTTAAACAAAGATCTTCTTGTTACACAATCCAGCATGGACTGCCGCTCTAAATTTTAAAATTAACTGAAAGCCTAAAAACGAAAAACCGCAATCAGCAACAGCATTAAGCAGAAATATTTTACTTTGCAAAATTAAGACATTTTCTATGCATATTGTCGCTATTTTACGAGGGGTATATGCCCAACACATTTTACACCGGGGAGGGGGAGCAAAAATGCCCCCATCTCACTCCTAAACCAAAAATCATGGGAGTCCCAAATTTGACATACAGGTTAGTGTTCACCAAAAGTATTTAGAAAAATTGGTTTTGAGTTGGAGACGTCATCATTGTGACGTCTCGGTCACATGTTTAAAAATGACCTCACTGTTGTGATGACGTTACACGCGTTTCAAATTTTGTAAATAGATTTGTTTTTCGATACTGAATCATAAAATGCCCAAGTCAAGTTAGTTACGTCACAAAACATCCTATGACGTCATTTTAGTTAAATTTTGCCCAAAAATGCTCAGATGTCGGAAAGGGACTTCGGAAAACCTCAAAAATTGGGAAACTTTCAGTTACCTGAGCAACTTTAAATTTTCACGAGTTATTTATGATACATTTTGTCTCAAGGTGAAGTTGATTTGAAACAAAAAACTTTATTTTGAAGGAATTTATCACACACAAAAAAAGAAACAATAGGAGGGAAAAATGCCCTCTCGCCGAGTAAAATAGGGTTGAGGCCTTTTCAGAATCTTTGGTGTTTTTCATCTGTTTATTTAAAATTTAGTGAAGGGGGTTCGGGAATCTCTTGACTATGATCCTTGTCTTAGCCTCTCTCAAAATTTGTTTAATATTTAGTATTCTGATTCCTGCTTACTCTTTAGATTTTCAGTAATTTAAAAAAAAAAAAAATTATAATAACGAAAAAATGTTCTGTACCACAAAGTATCCGCAGTACAAATCGTCAAACTTCTCTCAACATTAGCTATCACGTACCCAGCATGAAGCATGAAATGTCGAAGTAGTTACCCATTTTTTTTCGTATCGTGTGAAGGAAGATAGGGCAATCCGAGTCATTCAGATTTATTAAACAAAACAAACAATACCAAAAACAATACAGCTGAGCAATTTTCTTAAACGTGATGTAATATTCTGTAATTATTTTGTAATAAAATCTACAAAAGCATTACTTAAGTGTATGTTTACAGCGAAGCATTGGTTATCAAAAAACGTATCGCTTACTACAGTTTTTCAAATTTCAGTTTTTTCTTCCCAAATGATAGCAGCTTGCAAGACTGCGTATCCAAAAAAAGTGGAAAGTTACATTTTTCAAATTTCATTTCTGGACGTCAAATTGCAAGGACTAAACGATTTGAATAAGATAATGTCTGCGCTCTACAGAGAAATTCTCAAAGAGTTTACGATATCGTAATATTCTTGCTAAAAATTCTGCAGATTGCTGAAGATCAGGTCTAATTATTCCAATACAATAAAAAATCTTTTCTTGAAATTAACTCTTTATTTTACGTGGAACTTAAAGCCTAATTAAGTGTGTAACATTTGGCGAGATCCATACCAGCGCCATTGCGCCTTTTTTTTTAAGAGAAATATTGCACTAGTGGACTGAACGTTAGCAACCTTGGGTCAAAGTAACTGGTTCACGATTAGAAAACCAAACCTTACGCACCAGAGGCGAACGCGTTCCTGTTCGACCAATGATCTGGTGCAATTGTGTTCTTAATTATAGCAATTTGTCCGGTCATTTGTTATTGTTTTCAAAGTTTTATTAATCCGCGGATTAACGTTAATCCGCGTTGGTGCATAGGAACGTATTATTTGATTATGATGTTTTTACGTTTGCAGGCCAGAGATTTTTAATGTTAAATCGTTTTGCATGCGTCTGGCCTAAAGGCTACCAGCGCCGAAGCCTAGGAAAGGGCCACCAGAACGACGACGGCTTAAAACAACCAATGCAAAAAAAACGTGCTCCACAGGGTTCGATCTTGCAGCCTTTGGTTCCAACTAAATCTTTTACTTGTATCAATTTTTTTCAAAATTATATTTACAGTAGAAAATAAACGTGCCCATAAAGCGAACAATCACAGAGCAATCGGCAATCTGAATTTCAATCAAACAGGATACATCAATAACATGAAAGAAAAGTGCATAATCTTACATTCTACACAATTTACGCGTTCGAGCAGCTTGTACACAGGTTATAAATAGACAGTCGCAGCACAGAATAGCGACAAGAAATCAGAAATAAAAAAATACCACAAAAGAATTAGAATTGCTGCATTTTGACCGAACCATAGAGAAGCAAAAGTTGAAATGAGCTGGACAGTTGCAAAAACTTGAGAGTATTAAAAAAAAGTAGCAAACAAGTTCTAGCGGCATTGCCCGAAACCAAACTTTTTTAAAAATCGTTCTTGTGATTAAAGCTATTTTCAAATAATTACTCGAATTAAATGCAATGTCATTTATTCTACTGCTAAGACACACACAACTGATTAATGGTCTTTTGTGAACCGATTAGAAGTCTAGATAATTATAAATTGTGGTTCACAGAATTCTGACAGAGCTTGGTGAGCAACGATGTAATCACAACCACAACTATTCTCACCTAATTGTTGCGACGAAAGGCATTTTCAAGTTTACCATAATATTCAAATACAAATATATTTTATACAGTTCAAGAGGGTCGTTGAGAGGAATGGGCAAGGGGGTATGAAGTATAATACCACCCAAGCCCGGGATTTTTCAGAGAACTTGGGCTGATTTAGGTGGTCTGCTGTATGGGTTGAACCTCAATCTGAAGCAAATACGTTATAATGAAACGTTGAGGAGCGCAATGCACTTGAAATTTGGGAGTTAAGCAGGCCCAAATTAAGCATAGACCTTTTTTGGTCTACACTGTAACTACAGGAGAAAATTTGGTGAATTTGGGAATGGGATTCCCATGGGAAATATCCCATGGGATGGGATGGGACAGCACTCATTGCATTTCCAATGAATGATAATGAATTGTGAACTCTTCTGAACTTTCAAGTTTAAGAAGTCAATTCTCTTTGTACGTGCAGTCCTCCTATCTAGTAGTCATTATTTTTAAATTTTCATAAATTTATTAACTTTTATTGAATTGTATTTTAATGAGAATCCCATGGGATGGAATGGGATGGGATGGGACAGGCATGAACTGCTATGGTATGGGATGAGACAGAAAACTATGCCCCATGGACAAGCCTGAGAGTAAGTCGGCAGCAGTTGCCCTTTAATCCTTCACATGACAAGAAATGAATAACAACTTAGTTCAGAAACTAACTTCAAAAATAGATGATTTTTTACAAAACACCTACAGTATACATAATTTAAACTAGTTTTAACCTTATTTTACACACCGAGGGGGGATTTTTGCTCCTTATCGTTTTTTTTTTGTGATAAATCCCTTTAGAAAACACGTTTTTTTTTCAAATTAACTTGACTTTGAGTCAAAATTCATTACAAATAATACCTGAAATTTTGAAGTTGCTCAAGTAATGGAAACTTTCCCAATTTTTGAGTTTTTTCGAAGTCACTTTTCGAAATCTGAGTACACTTTGGCTAATAATTAACTTAAATGACGTCATAAGACGTTTTTGTGATGTAAATAATTTGACTTTTGTCATTTTGTGATTCGGTATCAAAAATCAAAATTTAAACCGCCTGTGACCTCATAGCAAAAATCACGTCACTTTTCAAAAATATGGCCGTAACGTCACAATGATGACATCATCAAGTCAAAACCAAGTTTTCTAAAAACTTTCGGTGAACACCAACCCTCATGCCAAATGTGGTGTTTCCATGACTTTTGGTTTAGGAATTAGATAGGGGGCATTTTGGCCCCCATTTTCCGTGAAAAACTCGTTGGTCAACACCTCGTGTAAATTAAAGCGTTTACATTTGGGTATAACAATTTTTAAAACGTAAATTAAAGAATTAAAAATCAAATCAATTCTTTATACTTGCTGTATTAAGCCGAAGCGAGTAACGAATTCCTGGAGCCCATTTCCGTATCATTGCGCCAAGGCAACACAGCTTCTTTCAAAGAAATGTTGCAGTGGTGGCGCGTCGTTAGCAACATTGAGTCTAAATTGACCCGCGCCATTATTAATCCTCAGAATTCCCGCTTTAGAAACGAACCCGTTACCGCTTGACCAAATGGCCAGCATTTAATATGAGCAAAAACATGTAATGGCTTGCACACACATTATTGCGCATAAAGTAATCCGTTGGCAACAAAACAAACAGATGTAAATATAGTCCGTTTGATAGAGCATTATCAGTGTAACATACTTTGTGCGAAACAATAATCTATTACGTGTAACCAGACGACTGCGATTCGATTGAGCATACTTCGTGGAAGCATATTGAAATCAAATGTGATTGTCATCTCGAAATCGATATTCGCAAAAAATCATACTCAAAAAATAAATAAAAGTAAAAACATTACTACAAAATACCGGCTTTTCTTCACATTCTTTTTTTCTTTTAATGCTTTAATTTTAACAAACCATTGAAATCATTTGCACTCTATTGAATGCATCATTATATTCTATAGCTTATATTTCTATGCTGCGATTTTAGCCTTTTTGCACGCTTTTCCTTATTTTTCTCTTTTCACGAAAATGCTTTTCCCTCTCAATTTTTTTGTGATAAATCCTATCGTAAAATTTTCATTTACTTCAAACCAATTTTTGACTCAAAGTCAAACTTATTCATAATTAACCCCTAAAAATAAAAAGATGCTGAGATCAGAGAAAGTTTCCGAATTTTCAGACTTGCCAAAGTCGTTTCTTATTTTGACTTATTTAGCTTAAATGATGTCTATTATTGATGTGTTTTTTTGTGATGTAATCAGCACTCTGAATTAATCATTTTATGATTCAAATTAAAAATAAAATGATTGACAAAATTTGAAATTAAAAAAAAAAATTTTGGTGAACCCCGAAATTCATTGCTGAATTCTTCGCTACTATCTGCCAAAGCTACGCATTTTACAATTTTATTCCATAGCAGTTTTTGTGCGTGGTGACGTCATCATTTCTTTGTATTTATCAAACGACAGTATGACTAACAGCAGGTTGAAAAACGAAGCTTTATCAAAAGCCATATTAGATAATCTACGATGGCTTTTCCGATCTATTGCGAAGTTGATAGTGAGCTGCAATATTAAATCAACCAAAATGGAGAGAACTGCAAATATGAGGGTCTTTTTCAAAATAACTCTTATTTTGTTGACAGCGTAATTTTGTCGGTGAGGACTGCTATTGGATTTCAGTTTGGAGCCGCACTCTGATGAGGGAGAAACATGCTGATCATTCCTGTTTGAGTTTGTGATAACCTTGCTCATTATTGTTTTCAACTTTTGTTGCTGTAAATTTGCAGTAGACTTTTTCTCCTGAAATGCTTGCGCATAGGACAACGCATACGAGAGTAATCCCAACAATACAACAATGTAGAAAGCTACCCCGATTATTGGAGTTAACCATAGGTGAGCACAAGTCAGTTAATCGTTAATCGGTTAATAACGAAGTTAACTTTTTCATTAACTCGTTAATCCATTAAAAAGTTTTTACATGTTAACGGACTAAATTAACTTCCGTTAAGTTCTGTTAACGGACTAAAGTAACTTCCGTTAAGTTCTGTTAACTTCCGTTAAGGTTTTTATCGTTAATATCTTGCACCAATTATTCATCGTACCGGTACAAACCACTTTGCACTGGTAGCACTTGTTGCGTATTAGCACGAGTTTTATAGAAGAATGCGAAGAAAGGAGCTCTTTTTTGTGACAAATAATAACCCGCAGCCTTATAGGTCTATCAGTTATCGCTGTTCACTAATTTTCAAACATTTTCCGATCGTAGCTTCGTTAGTGCATTTGAACTTATTTTTATTCTAAAATCATATAAAGACTGTAAAATGTAACTTCCAAAACACAAAAAGACCACCATAGCAATAAATATTTCCTTACAATCAGCTCAACAGCGTCAATACGCGTTCTGGAAGCGAGTGAATGAAAAGAAATCTAAATTACGCGCAAAATGTTAACGAATTAACGGACTTTATTAACTTCCGTTAATTAAGGCTGAAAATAACGGATTAACGTTAACGGAGGTGTGAAGTTCGTTAACGGACTAGTGGCTAACGAAGCAAACGTTTTGTATTAACTTGCCCACCAATGGAGTTAACCAAGTTGCTACTTGCACTTCATAACCGGGACGTAGCACGCAACCCATGCTACTGGAAGTGTAAAACTTCGGTGCACTATTTAACGCCACAACAAAAATTCCATAAGCAACAATAACAGCAATGATAACAAAGCTGAAGCACTTAATTAGTTTGTTGTAGTTGAAATTGAGCAGCCGGTTTGCGAAAAATGCTTGTTGACGAGACCACAAAAATAATGCAACGAAAAAGTGAACTAAATGAACAATTTTGAGGTGGTGCAGAATTTGAAAATGACTTTCAATAAAGTCGATTTCATTTTGCTTTCGCAATAAGCTTTTCGGACAGAACTCTTCAGTTGCGATCTCTGTCTGGTTTGGTATGTGGTGAGCAGGATCTTTTAAAGACCGAATGCAGTAAGGAGAAATGCACTCTGCAGTAAGGAGAAATGCATTCTGCAGTAAGGAGAAATGCACTCTGCAGTAAGGAAAAATGCGTTTCAAGGGGATTGCAAGATAGTAAGGAAAAACGCAATTTATCCAATGCCAGCAGGCTTTGATCTTACCGAAACAGTTGTAGAGTGAATACGAACTGCTTTTGCCTGCACAAATCTGGTTTTATCCGTGAGATATAAACCGCTTCCAATAGACTCAAGTGAAACTGAGAGCGAGCTGTGGTTAGGATTTTAAACTGCGAATCAGAATAGTTGCGTGCGCACTGATTGGATTCCAACAAATGTTGGCCAATGGCTGAATCGCTTTCTGGTTCGAATTGAGTCTTACTTTTTGCTTTGCATTTTCTATTTGGCTGGGTTCTAGTTGGTTGAGATGTTTTTTGCCTTATTGCTTTTGGAACATGTTGCTTGATGCGTTCCTGAAGCCTTTGAGTAGTGCGATCTACGTACCGACTATCACAGTGGCACACATATTCATAAATAACCATACTTCTTTGATTGGCAGGTAGCACATCTTTTTTTTTTTTTTGCTACCTGCTGCCAAAAAGGATGTGCTACCTGCCAATCAAAGAAGTATGGTTATTTATGAATATGTGTGCCACTGTGATAGTCGGTACGTAGGTCGCACTACTCAAAGGCTTCAGGAACGCATCAAGCAACATGTTCCAAAAGCAATAAGGCAAAAAACATCTCAACCAACTAGAACCCAGCCAAATAGAAAATGCAAAGCAAAAAGTAAGACTCAATTCGAACCAGAAAGCGATTCAGCCATTGGCCAACATTTGTTGGAATCCAATCAGTGCGCACGCAACTATTCTGATTCGCAGTTTAAAATCCTAACCACAGCTCGCTCTCAGTTTCACTTGAGTCTATTGGAAGCGGTTTATATCTCACGGATAAAACCAGATTTGTGCAGGCAAAAGCAGTTCGTATTCACTCTACAACTGTTTCGGTAAGATCAAAGCCTGCTGGCATTGGATAAATTGCGTTTTTCCTTACTATCTTGCAATCCCCTTGAAACGCATTTTTCCTTACTGCAGAGTGCATTTCTCCTTACTGCAGAATGCATTTCTCCTTACTGCATTCGGTCTTTAAAAGATCCTGCTCACCACATACCAAACCAGACAGAGATCGCAACTGAAGAGTTCTGTCCGAAAAGCTTATTGCGAAAGCAAAATGAAATCGACTTTATTGAAAGTCATTTTCAAAAAGTGAACTAGTGCATAGAACGAATAAACAGCATCTACTAGCTGATCACAAATCCCACTTTCAAAGTTGCTATACCCCAGATTTAAAAGCAGTAAATTTGTGACAAAACGAATCAAACAAGCTATTGCACATCCTATAACAGATCCATATATCAATCCATTGTTCAAAACATCAGAACTGTATTTATTAGCTTTACTCCATTTTTTGTTTGTTATTCCGTAATGAATCAAAGAAATAAGCAGCCAAAAATCAAGAACCATCAATGTAACGTTAACCACAACGGGAAAGATCCAGTCTAGTTCAGTTTTGTAATTGTATAAAATGTTTTCTTGTGTCACATTAGAATTAAATACATTTGCACTGATTTCGCTCATGTTCATTGTTTGTATGTTTCCAATAGCGACCCTATAAATGGTATTTTGTCTGATAGTGAAAACAATAAACGAAACCTATTATAATCAAGCTTTCCAAGTAAACGCAGTTTAACTACGCACGGTAACTCAGTTGTACATGCTGTTAAACAATATTTTTTGTTGTAAATCAAATTTATGAAAAAGAAAATACATTTGTATTGTAAAACCCGGTTCGATTTCCGAACTGGCAAAGCGTCGTTGTGACCTTGGGAAAGACAGTTTACACTTATTTACCATTGGAGCCAAGCAGTCTACTCCTTATGGTGACCCAGCCTAACGAAAGACTTGCAAACAGAACCTAACAAAGGGCGCTCTGCATTGGACGGTGTAGTTAGACAGGCTCAGAGAGTTTGGTTCATTCGCACGAACAAAAATATTCTAATACAATCAAATACATATATTGCACAAAAAGAAGTATTTGAAAATTACCAGAAAAGAAAGGCGCTCGATGTAAATAAGGAACTATGGTACCGCTAAGGTAATCTAATACTGTTAATACACAGCAGGTATATTACTTAGTTACTGCAATCTTTATAAAAGCTTCAAAAAAGCATTTATCAACCACACTTTACAATACCATAGTGTTATCGGAAATTAAAACAGTGTTTTTACTTATTCTCATGCCATTCGCTTCGATTCAATTCTACACAGGCTTTACAGTATTTTACATATAAATTCAATTAGATAAAATTATAACTAGATAAAAAAGCGATTCAACCAAAAAAAAAGAGACTTGGTTTGAACCAAAAGAAATCATATGTGCTAACAGTACGTTCCTTTTAAAAACCATAAATTCAATCCAAATTGGACGGTTTTGTGACTAATTCTTGGAAAAAATTCCTGATTGTACATTGTACTAAATCAACCACAAGACTCTCTGATTATCTTGAAATTTTCTAATTGTCTAATCTATTAATCGCCAGACTAATGACTGTTGTCATTAATGACAAGGAAATCTATATTAAAACTTCTTTTTCTCATATTGAGCAATTTCTGTTAGCTGACACTGTTTTCTGTTGCGTTCTTTCTTGCCTTCCATAAGCATTAAGTAGGCATAACTAAAATAAAAAGCTCTGATATTTGCAGACAAAATTTATCAAACGAAGGATTGCAAAATTTAAACTCGTATTCCATTTAAATTTGGCCTCACGATATAATCTTGAACAATAAACAGCATCTTTTCTTGGTTTTCTATTTGCATCAGTTTCATACGTAAACACCATCTTTTCAGCATAACTATATTGTCATCTCCAGCGCACTGACGAGAGATGATACTTCAAAACACGTGCATGCAGATTAATCTTGACCACAGCAATTTTTACGGCAGGCTTGGTAGCTGTTCTACTGGCTGCCAGTCTGTGACGCTTGTGAAGTAAGGTTCTGATTATAATACAACTAGACTCCACAAAATCTAAAGCAAACGTCACAATAAACTTTAAATAAAAATATTTTGTATTATACTTAAAACAGCAGATCAAATAAGTAACTTTAACTTCGATAAACTACACAGTACACATCCACACTAAATTCAAATAACTAACAAAATACTTGAGTTAAATTTGAGATAAAGACGTCGCGTTGAAATAATAATTGATGAAAAACAATGTTGCTTGAATAATCCCGATTCCAAAAAGAGTTTAAAAAATTTTCTGCGTCTGAGTTCGGACAGTGAGAAAAAGGCAGCGTCACGCCACCAATCAGCACATGCTCTTGAAGTCTGAGCCACCATTTTTATAAAGTATCCATCTTTTTTATAAACAAAAGCCAAAAGCGACGCCAAGTTGCGTGATTAGCACCATAAGATGGTTGAGCAGAACAAGGCTTAGATTCTAGGTGAGATGACAGCCGTCATACTAGCTCGCTCCAGACGAGGCGATAAAACACACAAAATGATGCACACATCAAACTTAAACATAACACGAACTGTGTAGGAGCGTTCAAAAGAGTGTGACCCTTTCCATAACCGGTGATCTTGAGGGAGAAAAGTTCGATTGTATGTTGTTGCAACCGTAAGTCGTAAACATATTAGCGGTACGGAAATGGTGTGGTTGTTTCGTTCGTGCATTGATGATGACAAAGAGAATATGAGTTGAAAGCTGCATGATCACGAAGAGAATATGAATGTGTTGAATGGAATTTGCGTTAAATAAAATTCTTAAGCCCGCAAGTTAACGAGTTGTTGAGTGAACTGTGGTCGTACTAATTGTAACGATCAAGACGTAATGAAACCGTAGCATTTCATATGTTGGGACCAGTGAGCGAGTTATTACAAGTGCAATACAGAATATTTTTATTTTAAGTTTATAGCGACGTTTGCTTTAGATTTAGTGGAGTCTAGGTATTATTAGAACCTTACGTCACAAAATTTTTTTAAACTTGTTGTGACGTTTGCTTCTATTCAAAGTTTATTGTGACGTTTGCTTTAGATTTAGTGGAGTCTAGCTATATCATTATCACGTCGGCGTCAACAATTTGTCACGTAAGATTCTAATAATAATACAACTAGACTCCACTAACTCTAAAGCAAACGTCACAATAAACTTTAAATAAAAACATTTTGTACTACACTAAAACAGCAGATCAAATAAGTAACTTTTACTTTGATAAACTACACAGTACACAACCAAACTAAATCTAAATCTCAAACAAAATACTTACGGTGAATTTGAAATAGGGTCGCGACATGCTTGAATGGTCCCGATTCCAGAAAAAGAACTCAAAATGGTTTGCTGCGTCTGAGTTTGGACAGTGAGAAAAAGGCAGGGTCACGCTATCAATCAGTGCATGCTCTGAGGAACATTCTTGCAAACGCCAACAGCGACGCGAAGTCGCGTGATTAGCATCCCAAGCTGGTTGAGCAGAGCAAGGCTTCGATTGTTCGTGAGGTGGCAGTCGTCACATATCTACACAGTGGTCATTGCTATAATGACTGCCCGTCAGCCAAGAAGGACTTTGGTTTGGGAACTTGTTAACTATGCAATAGTCTATTAGTCAAGTCATGCTTATCTACTACGTAGCAACAAGCTATCAATCATATGGTCTCGTTCGTTCATATGAATCTGGCACTCTACGTCTGTCTAACACAAGGCAGAACACTTTTTTGGGCTTTGTTTGCAATTTTTTTTTTCTTCAATATAATAGATATATTTTTCTTCAATATAATAGATTTTTTTTTTCTTCAATATAAGGTGTTTTCGAATTACATAAAAGCCAATCAATTTCTTTCTGTTCGAATTAGCATATTTGATTGTAATTGCATCGATAAGCAATTTCAAAACTGTAGGCTACACAGTTTGTAGCTGTTGTTGTTTTAAGCTGTAGTACAATGTGAGTGATAAAAAAATTTTCATTTTGCAATTCTTCTTCCTCTTTTAAAATAATATAGCAGACTAGCGATAGCTGAGGTTTGTTTTTTTGTTCGAAGTTTTTATACATTAAGTAAAACCGAGGCACGTCTTGAAGTCTTTAAACCCGCTTGAAAAATTTTCACCTAGCAACAGAAACGTCCGCAGAAGGTTTTTCAGGGGTAGGCGAGCGACTTATCCAATACCTGCAGGGTCAAATAAAACTTCACTACTGCGACTAAGTGCGCAACCAGAATATTGGTAAGGGAGGAGGGGGCTTCGGGCTCGAACCAAAAGTTAAACTGATTTTGTTAGGAAAATGTCTAAATTAGACGGCGTGTTAAGCAAACTGGTGCAAGCATTTTAACATCATTTAGATCAAATTTTAAACGTTTTTAAAGCCATTTGAAAGAAGAAAGTTGCTAAAATTTGGAATCCAGTTGAAGCAATTAAATTAATAAATTGCCCTTCCTTTTTAGCCCCTATTTAGTTGCAGATCAAGTCAAAACAAAACAACAAAAACGTGTAAACGCTTGCAAATTTTGGTTAAGTTTTCCCAAGGACTTGGGTATAAAAGGAATCGGGGCTTAAATTCCCTTAGCCATCCTGGTTGCGCAAATAAATGCAACCTGTTTTTTATGTTGCAATGAGGAGTCAATGTGGAGTCAATACGTTTACGTTTACGATTACTTAATTTAGTTGTGACAAAAAACAAAGTCAATAAAAAAATGTATAATATTCTATTTAGTAGGAGGTATTTGGAGTTTCCCTGAAGCTATTTTGTATATCATTCAAATATTTCACCTAGAATAGAATTTAGCCCTATTTTACTCGTGGGGGATTTTTTGCCCCCATCTTGTTTTTTGTGATAAATCCCTTAAAAAAAGATTTTTATTTCGAAACAACTTGACTATGAGTCAAAATTTATTGCAAATAACTCTTGAAGATTTGAATTTGCCAAGGTAACTAAAGTTTTTCGTTTTTGAGGTTTTCCATTGTCACTCTCCAAAATTTAAGCATTTTTTAGCTAATGATTAACTTAAATGACGCCATAAAACGTTTTTGTGACGTAAACAACTTGACTTTAGTATTTTATGATTCTGTATCAAACAAAAAACCTATGAGCAAAGTTTGAACCAAAGATGAAATCATCACAAAACTAACGTCATTTTTCGAAAATACGGCCAAAAATTTGAACCGCTGATGACGTCATCACAGGTATGACCTCATCAAATCAAAACCAATTTCCTAAAATATTTAGGGAGCATTTTTGCCCCCTTCCCCTGTATAAAAGGCGTAGGTCAAATACCCTATATGAAATAGGGTTAGACTTAAATTAAAACCAGTAAAACACTTTTACAATAATGTTCCCAATAGGCTGTTTTGCCGTTATGCTCCTTAGAAGGGGAGACGAAAGTAAATTGAAACACCAAAAACATTAAAATTCTAATAAAATAAAATCCAATTTGGACGATTAAATTTGATTTTACAAGTTAAATTATTCTTGAAGTCATTTAGGCAGAGCTAGTTTAATAGTTTATAGATACTTCATTTGATAAACACTTCATTTGATAAACACGTTTATGCTATTCTACTTCATTTGATAAACACTTTTATGCTGTCTCTACATCTAAATGAGTAATCGTTTCAACCCCTGTAGTGACGCAGATGAGGCGGAGCTCCCATTGCGGGCGAATTACCATGATTCAAAATCAAGAAAAAAAGACTTGATTTTAGATAGTATTTCGGAAAAAAATTTTTAGAATATTTTTGAAAAAATTTCAGAATTTTGAATATTTTGAAAATTTAGAATAATTAGAATATTTTAGAGAATAAGCTTAGTTTATTTTAAACTTGATTATAGAAGAAAAGATTTTATTTAAAAAAAGTTGATTTTAGATTCGATTTTCTTTTGTTTTATTTGAATTTTAATGTTTTACGTGTTTGGTCTGTGGTTGATATCATTTTTTTAAAATTTAGATTTACTGCCACCCCCTCAGATGAAGAGCGTAACAGCGAAACAGTCCGTTGGAGGCATTATTTTATAATTATTTTTATCGATTTCAATTTTCATTTAAATTTTACCAAAATTCTAATGAATGTGAATTATTATTTATGCAATATAAAATTGAAAATGACTAACAGGGAAGAACATTTAGCCAATTCCAATAGTTTACAACAGCAAAAATCGAAACATAATTTCTAAAAATTCTTATTTTCATTTTGTGGTTGCGGTTGCGAAGATATTCAACAATTACAAAAAGATATCCCTGCAAAAAGTTTTTGGAAACGTAGACTCTGTTCTTTCAAAATGAACTTTCAGAATTAAAAAGAGAGTGAATAATATCTAACCTTCCAGTGACATCACATG
The DNA here is from genome assembly GCA_963965965.1 of Trididemnum nubilum. NCBI lineage: Eukaryota > Metazoa > Chordata > Ascidiacea > Aplousobranchia > Didemnidae > Trididemnum > Trididemnum nubilum. The sequence continues at coordinate 42,783,228 of OZ014473.1, read as the reverse complement.
ACCTACTTAATTTGACAAACCACGTCCTTTTTTTTTGGAAATTTAGACTGGAAAAACAAACTCAGAGTTTGCAAAAACCTTTTTAGGTGAATACGTCTTTGCATTTGTTAAATATTTTGCAACCGCAGCCCCAAAATGAGTACAAAAACTTTCAAAAATTATATTTTGATTTTAGCCATTGTAAACCACCGAAATTGGTTGGATGCTTTACCTCTTTAAGTTAAAGTCGTAACGTCTCATAAATGAATACTGTAGAGTAAATACATATATCTAATTTTTTTGAACTCTTTTTTAGCCATATTGTTTTTGTCAAATCTTTTCACATTGCACCGTTTTTCTGTTCTTAATTCAGTTCGTTTTGTGTTTCAACTGATGATGAAGTCAGCACATTAAAATTAATTTTAACCTTTACTGCAGAAATCGGCAATTTTTCTCCGTCGCGGGCCGAAACCAAACTCAGCAAGGCTGCGGCCAGTTTAAATTGGCTTGAGTAATATAGCTCATTTAAATCTTGATGAAGACTCAAAAATAGGTCATCGGCAGTTTTTGGCCCAAATTCAGGCCGGTTCTCTGATTAAAAAGAAAAGGAAAAAGGTCTTGAACCGTTTCCTAACTGAAGTTCACACTTTGCGAGAAAGTTGCAGCGCGGATGAATTTTCTTGGCGGGCCAAATCCGGCCCTCGGACAGTAGGATACCGATTCCTGCTTTACAGTAAGCTACGCCAAATGATTTTTATAAACTTTTTGTTCATTTTCGGTTCTCAGTTATGATTATTAGTAAAACTTAATTTTTGTAGAAGAAACTATTTCACGGGAAATATTTATTTATTTTTTTATTATTTCTGGCTCGAATCTAAACAAAAATTTGATGTTCTAACTTTCAAACTAACGCTAAACCTAAACCCCAACCCAAAATCAAACCTCAATCTTAACCCTTGAAAAAATAAATAAAAATGCGTCGATGAATATTCTTCATTTTCGTTTTTGTTTATTTAACATTGAAAAATTTTTGGTGAAGTATTAGTCACAACCCGTTTTTTTTAATACGCGAGCATTTATTTACCAAATTTTCGCGGCTAAATAGCAAAAGTGAAGTCAAAGACTAAAGGCTTGATGCCAAGCCCAACGCCAAGACACAAAAAAATCTGAGGCCAAGGCCAACGACTGACTTTCCGAGGACAGACCCTTTCGAGGCCAAGGATAGGAATGTTCGAAATCGAGGACCAAGAACACAACCCGCAAGTGTTCTCCAAAAAAAATTATCGCAAATTTTCCGAAAAATTCAGGCGTTCTCGAGAAGGTCTTCATCAATCATTCACCAGGTCTCTGGAGTGCTCCAAGACGAAGAAAAAAAAAAGGTCATGACTTTAGCCAATGTTTAACAAATCAAAAAATAGTGCAGTTCTCGGCCGATAACAGGGCATTTTCGATGACTTGTAGGCTTCGAGGCCAAGGACTTCAAAATATGTCATCAAGGACGTCCTTGAGGCCAAGTACGTCCTGAAGGACTCCACCTCTGCTAAACACGGTTAACAAAAAAACGCGCTTGCATGCAGCTTACGACAAATTTTTTCAAAACACAGCGATGTTTGCAGACACAAAAAGAGATCGATTACAGGAACATACAGCGTCGTATAATTTGCCTGCAGAAAGATAGCTGCCAACTTAATGACCGAGAAGTCTATTCCAGTCTCCCTATGGACATTTTGATAGTGTTTTTTCTTTTTTTCTTATGAGTGTTGCTTTGTTTAGTCAATTACTATACATAAATGAATTAATCACTTAATCCTAAAAAATTCTTATACCTGAATAGCGATTACGGGTTCATCACTTTCTTTGATAGACTATGTATATTCTCAATATTTGTTCAAGTACTTTTATAGTGAAAGCATGAAAGATCAAATTCATTTGATCTTGTAAGAATGATGTAAGAATTATGAAAGATCAAATTCATGTAAGAATTTAATGTCATCCAATTCAAATGCAAACGCTCATCGGATTTTAAGGTACAGTAAATTCACTTTGAGCACTTTACTCTAATATGGTCACAAACTGAATTTTCACGCAGTTTAGATTTAATCTTGTCAGTGGACCTTAACCTTGACCATAGCAGTGAAATTGTTTAACTTTGAATTTGCGTGATGTACCAACATGACACTTTCTTGTTTTTAGCGTACAATTGAAAACAATATCTATTGAACTTCCACTCAGAGTTTTCACTCAGTTTGGACTTTCGTGCCAGTGGACCTTAACGTCGACCATGGAGTGAAAAACCTTGGTTCAACTTTGGAATTTGCGTTAAGTACAAAAACGATAGTTCATTGCTGTCAGCATACAATTGAAAACAATGTCAGTTTAAATGAAAAACTAGACAAAGTTCATCGTTCGTTGGTGAATCGAATTGATACTTACGTAATAAGCTATCAATTAAAATAAATACAGTATAATGAAGTTCGAATTCTGTGCTAAAATTGTAGACAGCATCCGGTATGGAGTTGTGCATTTTTTCAATGATGCAGCGTACGCTATGCGAGCTTCTTATAGAATTCAAAACTGGACTAATATTGTTCATCAAAACCAGCAATATTTTTAACTGGCCTCAGCAATAATTATTTTCCACCATTTCGAAACTATAAGATATAGGAGAGCATAGATTTGATTGAGATTAGGTAAATTCAATTGTACTGCAAGAAGAATCATATTTTTCTGCTTTAGTAAATTACTATTTTATTTAGAAAAAACAGATCCAAGTTTGATGAAAGTTTAACTATTTAGTTATTTTTTAGATTAATCAAAATTTCTTAGCGTATTCAACACCATTACTTTAACTTAATTAGCATTTTTGGTGAAAAATCGCGTTTCATCAGTAAAGTGATGGATTACACTATACGAGAGCATTAAATTAGCCTAACAATAAAACCAAAATTAATCATTTTAAAGAGTCAACAGCTGGCAAAACATTGCGTGTTTTATAAACTGGCAATCTTGGGATTTCTGAGTAACAAAAATATTCAAAACCACCTCTTTTCCTTTCGCGATAAAAACACTTCAGAAATTGCATAATTACGGCACGGCGCTGAAATTGCAGTTTTTGATTTCTCCAAAACCAAATTGCAAGAAAAACTAAACTTTTTTGCTTCATCATGATCTCCAAGCTAAAAAATATGACGGCCAATTTTTTTAAGACGACGCGTACATTTACACATGCAATTGCTGAATCATTTTTGAATTTTTCATGAAATTGTGGGATTATAGCATAGGTGGGCAAGTTAATGCAAAACATTTCCTTCGTTAACCACTACTTCGTTTACAAACTTCACACCTCCGTTAACGTTAATCCGTTAATTTTCAGGTTTAATTAACGGAAGTTAATAAAGTCCGTTAATTCGTTAATATTTTGCGTGTAATTTACATTTCTTTTTATTCACTCGCTGCTAGAACACGTAATGACGTTGTTGTGCTGATTGTAAGGAAACATTTATTGCTTTGGTGGTCTTTTTGTGTTTTGGAAGTTACATTTTAAAGTCTAACCTAATTTCAAGATAAAAATAAGTTTAAATGCACTAACAAAGTTGCGATCGGAAAATCTTTGGAAATTGCAAACTGCGATAATTAATAGACCTATGAGGCTGCAGCTTATCATTTATCACAAAAAAGAGCTCCTTTCTTCGCTTTCTTCTATAAAACTCGTGCTAATGCGCAACAAGTGTTACCAGTGCAAACTGGTTTGTATCAGTACCATGAATGAATGGTGCAAGATATTAACGATAAAAACTTTAACGGAAGTTTACCGAACTTAACGGAAGTTAATTTAGTCCGTTAACTTGAAAAAACTTTTTAACGGATTAACGAGTTAATGAAAAAGTTAACTTCGTTATTAACGGATTAACGATTAACGGAATTCTGCCCACCTATGGATTATAAAATTGAAATTATTTTTTGCTTAAAAGAATTATGTAAAAGCGTAAAAGCAATAATAATAATCTTTTCTGGAAAAAACTGCTAAAAAGGGGGGCCCATGATAAACGATTGTTCCGAGGAAAACTGACAATGCTTTGACTAGAACCTATACTACATGTAATTGGGACTTTGCGTAAGCGCGTATTGGGACTTCGCGTGAGCGCGTATAGTAAATGTGTTTTTGTTCGCGAATTTGGCAAATGTATGGAGCGCCGTTTGTGTTCCCTAATTTGCGCAATGTTTTTTTGCATGTTTAATTTAATCGTCATTTTAATTAAATGTACAAAAATAAATATACAAAAAAACACGTGCAAAAATAAATATGCAAAAGTTTTTGAATATTTATTACACCATAATTTGCGCAACGTTTTTTTGCATATTTAATTAAGTAGTCATTTTAATTAAATATACAAAAATATATGCCGCAAAATACGCCGTTGCAAAAATAAATAGGCAAAAAATTGTTACACAAAAATTTTTTATGCAAAAATTTTGACACAAAAATCGCTGTTGCAAAAATAAATCAACAAAAATTTTTGTGTTTTTTATTTGCAATATCATTTTTTGCATCAAAAATTTTTGCATTACAATTGTTTTTGTCACAAATATTTCTACATTTATTGTTGATAGCAAAGAAACAACACACGCCGAAATAAATGTGCAAAATTTTGTGACGCAAAAAATGTTGATGCAAAAATTTCTTGTCGCCAAAAAAACGCGTGCAAAAATAAATCGTCAAAAATACTTGACTATTTAGTTTGTGTCCATAATGAAAAAGGGTTGGAATTATGCAGGCAGGAAGGTACCGGCAAGGTATAAAACTGGAACTTCAAGACGAAAGCTTTGGGATGTACGGCAGCCTATAGCAAGGTACTAGCCCGCTTATGAGACCTCTCGTTGGGCTGCGAAATGAAGGTTCATTCACCCGTACCTTCCCACCTGCATAATTCCAACCCTTTATCATTATGGACACAAACTAAATAGTCAAATATTTTTGACGATTTATTTTTGCTCGCGTTTTTTTGGCGACAAGAAATTTTTGCATCAACATTTTTTGCGTCACAAAATTTTGCACATTTATTTCGGCGTGTGTTGTTTCTTTGCTATCAACAATAAATGTAGAAATATTTGTGAAACAAAAAATTGCAATGCAAAAATTTTTGATGCAAAAAATGATATTGCAAATAAAAAACACAAAACTTTTTGTTGATTTATTTTTGCAACAGCGATTTTTGTGTCAAAATTTTTGCATAAAAAATTTTTGCGTAACAATTTTTTGCCTATTTGTTTTTGCAACGGCGTATTTTACGGCATATATTTTTGTATATTTAATTAAAATGACTATTTAATTAAATATGCAAAAAAACGTTGCGCAAATTATGGTGTAATAAATATTCAAAAACTTTTGCATATTTATTTTTGCACGTGTTTTTATTTGAATATTTATTTTTGTACATTTAATTAAAATGACTATTCAATTAAACATGCAAAAAACATTGCACAAATTGGGATACACTAACGGCGCCCCATACACAAGAGGATTGATTTTCTTAATAACTAGCAAACGGTAAAACCCAGAAAACTGAAATTTAGACTCAACATAAGAATTAATAATAGCAACATGTGTGCCAATTTCGGGGTTCTAGGTCACGTGATCCTGAATTAAGACACAAAAAAACATAAAAAACGACAATTTTTGGCTTGAAAATTTATTAATTCGCTAATAATTCCAAAACCACTTGACGTGCAAAGTTGAAATTTAGCACAATGTGAGTACTTGTAAATGCTTTATGCAAAACGAGTTTGGCAGCGCACGGTCACGTGACCAAAATTTTACAGGTCGAAAATGCGAAAAAAGTTAACGAGTTTGAACCGATATATGTCGGTAATTACAGATATGGATAAAAAATGGTTACTGGTTTTTGAGCGCACTATCAACCACCTTTCTTTTGGTTATGTTTGTTTACCCCAACTTAAAAACTATTTTTCTTGTTTAGCATTTTTTTTGCTTTTTTTTTCTACAGCTATCTACTGTTAAACCGCTAAACGCACTGCATTCAAAGTTTAAGCGATTGAAGGTATCAGGGAGGACTAGTTTGCAACTGAAATTTGGCTGCCAGGTTAGAAGAATCCTTCTCAATAGGGTCTTCCAAATTTTGATTTTTTAAACCATTAAAGCTAGATGGATCAAATATTAGGAATGGGTAGGTATTTAAAGTAAGTTAAACCAAGCAAAAATTGGGGTGCCAAGACGGGAGTTTTCCCCCAAACGGACCCCCCAAAAATCAAGCTTTTTAACCTTTTAAGCTAGATACATGAAATTTTTGTGGTAACTAGATATACAGGAAAAATAAAATTTGACAAAATTTGGGGGTACCAAAATAAGCGGTTTTCCAAAAACGGAGCCGCTACAATTTAACCTTTTTAACCACTCACGTTAGACACATAAAATTTTCAGAATAAGCAAATGCGAAAAAAGTTGATAAATCTTGGGGGCATCAATATGGGGGTTCTCCTTAAATGGGGCTGCCAAAATTTTGAAGTTTTAATCCCTTAGAGCAAGATGGATCAAATTTTCGCAATAAGTAGATATCAAGCATAAACTAAATCTTACAAAAATCAGAAGTTCCAATATGAGAGATACCCCCAGGACGGGGCCCTTCAAAAATTCAAAGTTTTTAACTTTTTAAGTTAGACGCATAACATTTTTGAGATAAGTAAACACAAAAGAAGAATAAAATTAGAAACAATTTAAGGGATACGTACCAAAATGGGGGATCCCCCTTAAACGGGACCACCTGAGTTAAAACTTTTTAACCACGCATGCTAGACACATGAAATTTTCAGGTTTGGAAAATATGAGGAAAAGATAAAATTTGAAAAAATTTGTAGGTACCAAAGTAAGGGTTTCCCCTCAAATGGGCCCGCCAAAATCAAAGTTTTTAACCAGTCATGCAAAGATACATGAAATTTTCAGGATAGGCAAATACGAAGGAAAAGCAAATTTTCACAAAATTTGAGAATACCAAAATTAAAGGGATTCCCCTCAAACAAGGACACCAAAAGTCAAGCTTTAATTACTCACGCTGGACTGATGAAATTTTCAGAATAGGTTAATATGAAGAAAAGATAAAATTGGACAAATTTTTGGGGATAACACAATGGGGAGTACTCCTTAAACAAGGACGCCAAAACCCAAACTTTTTAATAGTGTAAACCAGACACATCACAATTTTAGGATACGCAAGTAATTATGAAGAAAAGATAAAACTTGACAAAATTTAGAGCATCAAAATGGGGGCACTTCAAAATTTAAACTTTGCAAGCATTCAAGCTAGACATATGAAACTTTTAGAATAGGTTAATTTAAAATAAAGATAAAATCAGAATAGGTAAATAAAACATGAATAATTTTAAGCGCCACAATTGGGGAGTCTTTTTCAACGGGTCCATGCCAAATGGGCATCTCAAAATTTTAAAATCTTTATTACGAAGTACTCAAGCCCGACATGTCAAATTTTAAGAATACTGGTAGGCTAATATAAGAGAAAGATAAAACATGCCAAGCTTGGAAATGCCATGTTGGATAATTAGCCCTTAAATGGACCTTCAAAATTTAAGATGAATTCTCACAATGAATAGATATCACAGAAAAGAAAAAGAGAAAAAACTTATAAGATTACTGCAACATTTAAGACGTTGAAGTACTTGAGGTTAATGGCTTTGTTAGATTTAAGCTGAACGGCCAAGTTTTTTACTAAACTGTCGCTTGTGACGTTGAAAAAATCTACTTGCTCTTCAAAGTTTTGAACAATTTTGTTAAGAAAGTTTGCGAACTGAATAATGGATGTAATACAATATACTGCTCATTATCCAATATGTTGGCCGTTGGGTCGCACTGCTAAATAACGTTCTCAGTATAAGAATTATTGTTGTAAAATGCGTGCACATATTTTTAGCCGTGGTTAGTGTTAAGTTTGGCTGATGTACTAAAGTCGCTGGAATTTTAAACATCACTCAATGTTATTTCATAACGAAGCGAAAAACTGTACGGAACTTCTATTAGCTTTTTGATTGACGATACTTAATTATTTTGATGACTTTTTGAGACCTTTAAACATAGGTGGGCACAAGTCCGTTAATTGCTAATCCGTTAATAACGAAGTTAACTTTTTCATTAACTCGTTAATCCGTTAAAAAGTTTTTTCATGTTAACGGACTAAATTAACTTCCGTTAAGTTTTGTTAACTTTCGTTAAGATTTTTATCGTTAATGTCTTACACCATTTATTTATCGTACCGGTACAAAACCAGTTTGCACTGGTAACACTTGTTGCGTATTAGCACGAGTTTTACAGAAGAGAGCGAAGAAAGGAGCTCTTTTTTGTGGCAAATAGTAACCCGCAGCCTTATAGGTCTAATTATTTCTGTTCATAATTTCCAAAGATTTTCCGATCGCGACTTTGTTAGTTCATTTAAACTTATTTTTATTTTAAAGTTAGATTAGACTGGAAAATGTAACTTCCAAAACACAAAAAGACCACCAAAGCAATAAATGTTTCCTTACAATCAGCTAGCTCAACAGCGTCAACACGTGTTCTAGCAGCGAGTGAATGAAACGAAATGTAAATTACACGCAAAATATTAACGAATTGACAGACTTTATTAACTTCCGTTAATTAAAGCTGAAAATAACGGATTAACGTTAACGGAGGTGAGAAGTTTGTTAACGGAGTAGTGGTTAACGAAGCTAACGTTTTACATTAACTTGCCCACCTATGCCTTTAAAGTTTGAGAGTGAATAACCTCAAGGCTGTTAAAATGAACTAAAAAGAGCGTAATGAGCAGAAAAAGTAGACAATTATTGCGAAAAAGTTGTTTTGACTTTAAACATTGTACTTAAGTTGAGTAAATTAATAAAAGTTTTCAATGTGAAGTCATTGTAAAGTTAGACTCAGCAATATCACTTTTAAATTTAAAGAATATGATTTTTTGTTTCTAAATTTTGTTTGTGTACGTATCTTTTTCCATGCTAATTACCATCGGTGGGCAAGTTAATGCAAAACGTTAGCTTCGTTAACCACTAGTCCGTTAGCAAACTTCATACCTCTGTTAAAGTTAAATCGTTATTTTCAGCTTTAATTAATCGAAGTTAATGAAGTCCGTTAATCCGTTAACATTTTTGGTATAATTTAGATTTCTTTTTATTCACTCACTTTTAGAACACGCGTAATGACGCTGTTGAGCTGATTGTAAGAAAAAAATTATTGCTATGGTGATCTTTTGTGTTTTGAAAGATACATTTTACAGTCTAATCTAATTTCAAGATAATAATAGGCTCATATGCAGTTACGAAGTTGCGATGGGAAAATCTTAGGAGGTTGCGAACAGCGACAATTAATAGACTTATGAGGCTGTAGCTTATTCTTTACCACAAAAAGCAATAGATGCACTCGTTAATTGCTTGCATTAGCGCCGAGAGCCAAACGTGGGCCAGGGTTCAGCTCAAATATTGGGCATCTCCGGCTTTGTAAACTCCAAAAACGAAGCGGAAAATGCCACAATTTTTTCCAAATAGGTCTTCGATGTTCCACAAACTGATTTGTCAGGGTCATTTCCATTAACCCCCTGAAGCCGATGGGCTCCCTTGTTGCTGCAGCTGACTGATTTATCCAAAACGCGCTCAAGCTTGATTTTTGGCGGTTTTCTATTAAATAAGCGATAATAAACAATGCGGAAAAAACGACGAGACAGTTTAACCAAAAACTAGAAAAAAGGACGCAATACGATTCGACAGAGCTAAACAAAACGGTACCATCAATACATATGAAACTATGGAGTTAAATAAGTTAAATAAATATCATTCTTCAAAATAATCAGATATTGATATATGCTTATCTTACAGGGTCACAACAAATACAGTTCGATAATTAACTATGCAACGCCCAAGACTATTCCGCGCACTCCGACGATTCGCCGCGGCAACCGAAGTTGCCCAAAACGCTCTGCCGAAGCGCACAAAATATTCCGGGCGTCCCATTCTCAATTACTAGATGTTTAAACCAATTACAGTTGCAGTAAATTAAAATATCAAGGTTTAAGACTATAAAAGATAACAAAAAACTCACCGACTGTATGGCAGCACACAGATCAAACAGTTCTACTCAGCAACACAGCAGATCCAAGTAATTCCTAATATACAGTTGTAATTCTAAAATACACATGATCTCATTACTCTTGTTTCCATGCCTCGCCGGCTTCCAGTGCGACCCGCACAAACGAGCACAATGTCAGCGCCCGGGTCCAGAATGCGAAGACACGTCGCCCGCCCGTGAAAGCCACCCAGAAGTAGCAGAACCCGGATAGAAACAAGGCAATGTCTCATCCGAAGGGCATCTTAGAAGTCTGGACTCGCTCCAGAAAACTCGCATCCCAGGAATACCGAACAGCAGCCAGACGTCTCCGTCACCTCCCGACATCCCAGAGAAACGAATTACTAAGGAGCGGCACAGACTCCTCGACTCAAACTCTTCCATAAAACTCAAATCTTAACAGTAATTTCAATAATCTCAACAAAAAATCAAAATCTCAACAGTTCGTAACAGTAACTTAATCTTAAACAGTAAACACCAACAGTTAACTAAACTTGTCAAAACAATTCCATTGCTCTGACCACGCCCAAAACCTAAATCTCGAAACTTTGCAGAAAATTATGACGCCCATACTCTGCCGAATCACAATGGATGTAATTAAAGAAACTAAATTATTACAGAAAAGATTGCGTGATTGTGGAAACATGCGTTTTACAATCTTTGCAAATTACACCGGCAACTAATTACGTGAACTAAAAATTTCAATAATAACGAAACGCGAGTATTCGAGAAAAGACAAGTAAACAAAAACGATTAATCGAAAGGATACTGGTTCGAATCCATATTAAGGTGTCTTGCAGTAACACCCTTAAACTCCATGGACCTCGAGGTTAATGTTCCCCCTGCTCCCCCCCCTCTCGGTGGTCCTGCCTAAAGGCTACCAGCGCGGAAGCCCAGGGAAGAGCCATTTTTTGCATTGCTGGTTTTTAAGTAGTCGCTGTTCTGGTAGCCCTTCTCTGGGCTTCCGCGCTGGTAGCCTTAAGGCCAGATGGTACGTAAGCGATTAAACATTATGGAAACTGTTAGATAAAGACGGTTGCTTACTCAGTGCCAAGACGCTATAACTCTTAAGTCTCTATGCTTTCATGCTACTACAGCATCTAAAATTAACTATTTAAGCTATGGCGTGCAAAATAATTTCTAGACAGTGTATAGATCTAACCTAACCCAAAGCTTAATCTTGAGTCTTAAAAAAGCTACTAAAAAAAATTGCGAATGAGTATTCGTCATTCATTCTCGTTTTAGTCTTATCACTAACCATTGTGCAGTAGGCCTACGTAGATTTAACGTTTTGAAACCATCTGCAATCCTTGGAAGCAAACACTTTCAAGTTTTTAGATGACATTAACAATTAGCTCAAAATAAACACTGTTTTTATAGCAATATTTTAGTGCCGGTACCTACATTCTGTTCTTTCAGTGGCCTATGGTTTATTCATATCGATTCCGCCGATTACGATTACAAACACGCACCCATGTAATCGATTTTCCATTGCGATTATTTCATCTTTAATCATCGCTATTACGATTACATCACTTCGCCAAAATTTAAAAACATTTTTTTGTAACAGCACTTACGAAGTCGGAATCTATGCTGCATTTCTGCTGCAATCTACCCGCAATTCTGTTTTGCATTATGATTATTATTTGGCTGTAATTCATAATTTCAATCATGCATGTCTCGCACTTGCATTCTGTTCTTTAGTTGGTCAACGGTACCACTCCCTTAATACAGTTTATGCACTTATATCATCATTCACACTTTTGTTTGGAACTGGAAGCATAGCCTATAGTAGTTGCCAGCCATGGCTCGATTATTTGCAATTCTTAGACGACAATTCTTTGGAATTGATTTCTGATTACGATTATTTGAAAATTGCGTAATTGATTACAATCTAGTGATTGTAGATTACGATAATAATCGAGATCATTTCTGCTATAGGTTAGGCTAACTTACGGTCCTTGTCCACTTTCCTTGCTAACGCTGCCATGCTAGTCACTTTCATTTTACAGTCCCACCAATGCCAGATTATTCATGGGTACATTATGGGGCTATCGCAGTTCAACTCATCTAAGATCAGACCCAGTTTATACTTGCATGATTAAAGTCATAGGTGGGCACAAGTCCGTTAATTGCTAATCCGTTAATAACGACGCTAACTTTTTCATTAACTCGTTAATCCGTTAAAAAGTTTTTTCATGTTAACGGACTAAATTAACTTCCGTTAAGTGCTGTTGACGGACTAAAGTAACTTCCGTTAAATTCTGTTAACTTCCGTTAAGGTTTTTATCGTTAATATCTTGCAGCTTCGTTGTGCATTTGAACTTGTTTTTATCTTGAAATTAGGTTAGACTGTAAAATGTACCTTTCAAAACACACAAAGACCACGACATCAATAACTATTTCCTTACAATCAGCTCAACAACGTCAATACGTGTTCTAGAAGCGAGTGAATAAAACGAAATGTAAATTACACGCAAAATGTTAACGGATTAACGGACTTTATTAACTTCCGTAAATTAAAGCTGAAAATAACGGATAAACGTTAACGGAGGTGTGAAGTTTGTTAACGGACTAGTGGTTAACGAAGCTAAGGTTTTGCATTAACTTGCCCACCTATGATTAAAGTTATACTTGCAGCATTTCTTATCGCGCATGCTCATTTGATCCCACGCTTGCTTTTTTCATCTTTCAGCTCCTTCGCTTTTTCTTTAGCAAAACTCGTGCTAATTACGCTACAAGTGTTACCAGCGCAAACTGGTTTGCACCGGTACAATGAATGAATGGTGCAAGAAATTAACGATGAAAATCTTATGTTAACGCAACTTAACGTAAGTTAATGAACCATTGTCATTAAGTTAACGGGCATTTTAACAAAAGTTAATTTAGTCCGTTAACATGAAAAAACTTTTTAACGGATTAACGAGTTGATGAAAAAGTTCGCTTCGCTATTAACGGATTAACGATTAACGGACTTGTGCCCACCTATGCTAATTACTAAGGCAGGCATTGTTTGATTTAGTTCTTAAATTTTAAGAAAAATCAGTAGAACTGTTTACAAATGTTCTGATATAAAATTCTTCTTAAAAAATACTGCAGTGGGCTGATTGAGGGTGTAGATTTAATATTTAGGATAGGGTGTCAAATTTTTGGTCAAGATAATGTAAGTTACAAATCCAAAAATCATATTGGTATTTTCAGATCAAAAACTTTTGTTCCTCTTGGAGTAAAAGGTTATACTGTCGAATAGACCTGTTTATTCCTTAACTTTTTTTGATTTTGATGTGGCTTCGCAGTGTTTTTGAAGCAGATTTTCATGCTGATCACACAAAACTAAAAAAAAATTTTTGTTTGGTTGAACGATTTCTATGTTACGTGAGGTTGTCCGAACCCCATTTGTAAAAAAAAGTGAGTTTTTTACTCTAGAGGGCGCTGTTTTTAAACTATACCTAAAACAGTAATTCAACTAAATGCCCCTCTGCATTTTACATCTTTTTAAAAAACTAAGCAAATTGGACTTCTGTTTCAGTAATTACGACCATTTTAGTGATATTATTTGCAAAACTCCCTCTAGTGGCCAAAATGTAATTTCTTTATTTTTTAATATTTTTTTAAAAATTTGTGTCTAGTTAGTGAAAGAGACTTCGATTTTGAAGTTGAGATTTTCCTGCAGTGCCACTAGAGGGAGTAATTTGCTATTTATTTCAAAATTGCGTATTGATTACAGTTATATACGCCACTTAAGCTAACACCACTGCAAAATTTGCATAAATTATGACACGGTGCGATTTTTTATGGTTTGTTTTTAAATATCGACCTAGCTCATGTGACAAAGCTAGCATCTAATGCAAAAATGCAGCAAAAACACATACTGTTTGCAGAATTAAATTGACTTAATTTACAATGACCGCTCCAGCAATTTCAATAAAGTTGAAAAGCTCTTTTGATTAACAAAGAATACGATTCAAACCAATATTTGCACAGTGACGATCGGTGGCAAAAAGTTTTGGGTATTCAATTCAAAATTTATTCCGTCGCTTATTATTGTACCTGAAGTAATTGCGCATCCGGTCTGCGCATAAACAATTATGTTCATACGTATAGATGGCATTTGATATTTATACTGTATTTTTACTGTACTATTTAAAAATAAAAATTGAAAGACAAAGTTTGACTGGGGGGGAGTAGCAAAAACACGTTTGGGAGTAAAAAGTTTTTGCTCGAATTGAGGGTAGCGTAGCTGAAGTTAATTTTTCTCGTCTCGCTTCAGTTGTTGAGTGAAATGAGTATAGTGGAGGTGTAGCTAAATGCAAAAGATAAATTATAACTTCTACACTCATTTCAAGCACTTAATTAAAACTTTTAACACGCCTTTACCTCATCCAATGATCTACTACAAAAAGCAAAAAGCCTACAAAAAGCAAAGAAATAGTACAAGCTGAAACAGCTTTGGCCGTTTGATTAGCAATTCTAACAAAACTGTTTACTACAAAGAGCAGAGCACTAAAATCGGCAAAGTTTCAGAATTACTGCAGATCCAAGAAAGTCATTTAAAAGTAAATTCCATTCGCTTTTCCGCTGAAGCAAATTCTGTTATGACTGAATAGTGAAAAGATTTGGTTTCCATGACTTCTGTCAGTAATTGTGACTCGATGGATACAAGGCCTAAATCTGAAACTCTGTCTTGTTCCATTTTATTTTGAGAAAATCATTTGATACGTTTTAAGGAAGAAAACGATCTTTCGACGGATTTGGGTCTACCTGCAGCAACGACTGCTTTTTTTTCTTCAAAAGTTTTTTGAGTGAAGGAACATCCCAATAAACCATCCACAGCATTCGTTGCGTTATATTGCTGTTGTAATTTACTTTGACGAATTTTAAGTTTTCCTCATAGTAGGTTATTTTTGCTAAAAAACCTTCCAAGTCTTTTACTGTCAATTGTTTGATACGGAGAAAGTATTATGATGTTTCAGGGTAGTTAATTTAATTGACAGGTCTGTAACGGTCGATCGCGCAACCACAGACAAAGGCAGCTGAAGGCAAGGTAATCACGCTCGCTATCTGAAAACCTAGGATGACGTCAATCGTGACGTTTCTTCACTTGACCAAATTTGATTGGTTAATACAGAGGCGGGGCGTTACATGGTTTCACTTTGCTACGCCATTTTGGGTTTTCACAACTTCGCTTTGATACCTTCCAGAGCAGTCAAATTACAGCGACTGCAAACCAACGTTTAGCGCCATAATGCCGAAAAAAATAATTGACTGCCTGCCACTAGGTTTCGCCAATTGCTACGCAGAATACGCTATGCTTGTGGCCAACTAGCCATGAATGCAAAAATAACCAAATTATAAAATCCTATTTAAAAGATACATTACTTTGAATAAATGCAGATGAGATGATTTTGTTTGGGTATTCAAAGAATACCCTGATGCCCCTCACCGATCGTCACTATATTTGCAGATTATTATATTAGAACAAAACAGAGTTATCAAACTTCATTAAATTACAAAAGTTTCTAAACTAATTAAAAACAAAAAAATCAGATATTGTTTGAAAAGGGTTGTTGTGTTAGTAAAAGTTCTGGGTGTTTGTTATACAAGCTGAAGTATGCTTTGTCGTTGTTGTTAAAATTTCATTATAGTCACTGTCAAATTGAAGTGAACGCTCAGCTGCATTATTGATAACTTTCAATCCTGAAACAATCTGGCTAATTTGTTGACAAGAAGAATCTTCTTTCCAGAATGCTACTGAACCCATACTTAAAGAGATAACTGCTCGAAATCGGTTTTATTAAAGAAACGAGAACTTCTTAAGTAACAAAGAGGTGCCCGTACCTTTTTCCATGATTGCCGTATTCGCAAAAAAATGTTTTAATCCGTTTGACTCCATACCATTGGCAACCCTGTATTTTGCAATTTTGTGGCTGCACAAAAACATTCTGTAGAGAAGTAATGGTAGCCTATGTCTACATGTTTTAGGAGTAGTAGCCAAGTTTTCAGATTTGCTTATGGGCTACTTACTCACTGCTACTAGTTGGCAATCGCGTTTCATAATTTTCGCAAAATTATGACCTTTGCGATGTCACAAAACTGCAAAATGCAGGGTTACCAATGGTGCGGAGTCAAATGGATTAACTTGTGTTTTCGTGAATAAA